>CAUYON010179181.1:0-27897 GCA_963573935.1 Arctocebus calabarensis
TTTTTTTTTTTTTTTGAGACAGAGCCTCAAGCTGTCACCCTGGATAGAGTGCTGTGGCATCACAGCTCACAGCAACCTCTAATTCCTGGGCTCAAGCGAGTCTCCTGCCTCCACCTCCCAAGTAGCTGGGACTACAGGCACCCAGCACATCCTCTGGCCATTTTTTGGTTGTAGCTGTCTTTGTTTGGCGGGTCTGGGCTGGATTTGAACCCGCCAGCTCAGGTGTACATGCCTGGCGCCTTAGCCCATTGAGCCACAGGCACCAAGCCACTTAAGAATATTCTTGATGAAGCATTAAAAATTACTAAATCTCAATCCTCAAATGGACATCTTTTTAATATTCTAGGAAGTATCCATACAACATTTCTGTTGTATCCCAAAGCACAACAGTTTATCCAGGAAAAGCATTTGCATGATTGTTTAAGTTTCGATCTGAACTGGCCACTGTTTTAGTGGAATACTATTTTTATTTGAAAGAGTGACTGACAGACAAACTATAGTGATTCAGACTTGAGTATTTGGTTGACATATTCTCAAAACTGAAGTAAGTGAGCCTGTCATTTCAAGGAAAACAACTGACAGTACATTCATATTTGTTGCCAATGATAAAATGCAAGCTTTCAAGGGAAAATTAGAATTTGGGAAACTCGTATCCACCTCTGTGAACTTGACAGTTTCTCAATACATACAGACTTTTCTGAATAGTTCAGTAATGACATTAAATATGATTTTTTTATATTATAAAATGAAAGGTACTAATTTTTAAAGATCTGTATAAGTCATTGAATAAATATTTATCAGTGACCAATGTATGATGTTACAAAATTATGAATCTTGTTTGGGTGTAAAATCCATTGAAAGTAAAAGATATACCAATGTATTTTAATGTAATAAAGTATAAAAAGGTGATTGATATGGTTTTGAATTCTACATTGCAGCTAGCCTTTAGAAAATACCATTTACTGAGTTATAGTGTAGTATTAAAAAAGAATAGCTACAATTGTCTGAAAAGACTGTTAAAAAAAAACTCTTTTCTTTTTTTTTTTTTTTATTTTCAGCCACTCTGTGGTTTTGTTTTAATTTTTTTCTGAATATTACAGGGGTGTACACATTTTGTTTACATAATTTGCTTTTGTACATTTTAAATCAAAGTTATAAGTGTGCCCTTCACCAGAATATGTGCCCTGCACCAGTTAGATATGAATTTGCCTTAGCCTTCTATCCCACTTACTCGATTTCCATTGAATTTACTTCCATGTGAGCACATTGAAGGGTTGACCAAATAGTTCCAAGTTAATATTGAGTACATATAGTGTTTGATTTTCCATTTATGTGATACTTCACTTAGAAGAATGGTCTTCAGTTCCATTCACATTGTTACAAAAAATACTACATCACCATTTTTTTTTAATGCTGAGTAGTACTTCATTGTGTACATATGCCACATTTTATTAATCCATTCATGTATTGATGGGCACTTGGGTTGTTTCTACATCTTTGCAAATGTAAATTGTGCTCCTATGAAGTGCAAGTGCTGCTATGAAGTACACTTCAAGTGCAAGTGTCTTTTTGATAAAACATCTTTTCTTTCCTTTGGGTTAATACCTAGCAGTGGGATTGTAGGAAAAAAATAGGTCTGCTTTTAGTTCTTTAAGGTATCTCCCTCCTACTTTCCATAGAGATTGTACTAGTTTGCAGTCCCCCCAACACTGGAATAAGTGTTGCTTTCTCTCTGCATCCACACCAGCATCTGTTGCTTTGGGACTTTTTGATATGAGTCCTTCTCACTGGTATTAGGTGATATCTCATGTGGTTTTTATTTGATTTGATTAAAGATGATGAGCATATTTTCATGTGTTTCTTGACTGGTAGACTATCTTCCTTTGAAAAGTTTGGGTTCCTCACTTCTACTCTGCTGGTGGGAATGCACACTAATACGTTCCTTTTGTTTGGAGAGTACTTAGAGATCTAAAAATAGACCTGCCATTTGATCCTATAATTCCTTTACTAGGTGTATACCCAGAAGACCAAAAATCACAATATAACAAGACATCTGTACCAAAATGTTTATTGCAGCCCAATTCATAATTGCTAAGTCATGGAAGAAGCCCAAGTGCCCATCGACCCACAAATGGATTAATAAATTGTAGTACATATATACCATGGAATACTATGCCGCCTTGAAGAAAGATGGAAACTTTACCTCTTTCATATTCACATGGATGGAGTTGGAACATATTCTTCTTAGCAAAGTATCTCAAGAATGGTAGAAAAAGTATCCAGTGTACTCAGCCCTACTATGAAGCTAATTTAAAGGTTTCATATGAAGGCTGTAACCCAACTATAGCACAAGAATATGTGAAGGGAGGGGTGGGTAATTGGGGTGGCAGGAGGGTAATTGGTTGGGCCACACCTATGGTGCATCTTAGAAGGGTGCAGGCGAAACTTACTAAATGCAGAATACAAATGTCTTCATACAATAACTAAGAAAATGCCATGAAAGGTATGCTAAACAGTTTGATGAAAACGTTTCAGATTGTATATGAAACCAGCACATTGTACCCCTTGATTGCACTAATGTACGCAGCTATGATTTAATAAAAAAAAAAAAAAAGGAAAGAAAAGTGTGTGTTCCTATCTTTTGCCCACTTTTTAATGAAGTTGTTTGATTTTTTTTTTTGCTGATTGGCTTGAGTTCTTTGTAGATTCTGGTTATCAGCCATCCTTTTCAACTACATATCTTTGTGAGGCCACCTTTTTCTTTATGTATTACAGCCATATCTCTACAAAGAGAAGTCAGAAACAGGTATGAGAATCTAATCTATTAAGCAGTGTGTTTTAAATACATGTGAAAATATAAAATCATAATATTCTTCTCACACTTTGGTTTGGAAAATGAATTTTCATAAAAATATGTTATTTATGTTAACATTCAGTAGATTTAATATTTTACAATGAATATTTTTAAATTTTTTGAGGTTTAATACTTTTTTCTGGCATGATAAATATTGATAAATTCAACCCACATAAACAGAAGGTCTACAGTTCTCAATATTTAAGCGAGTAAAGGAATCCTAGAGCCAAAAAGTTTAAGAACCATTGCTCTAGAAACATATAGAGTGCTTGTACCAGGCCTGGGATGATACAGAGAGAGCCACTTTGTGCCATGGAAGAGTCTACAGTTAAACAGAGAAGTCCCATAAAATGTGGTAGGTGCTATGATAAGAGAAGCACAGGATAATAGGGGAGCACATTACAGGGCACGTGGACCTATTTAGGGAAGATTTCCAGGAGGAATTAATGTCTCTGCTTATTCTTGAAGGATAAATAAGAGTTAGCCAGGCAAAGAGGGGAGAATGATGACTCTGGGTAAATGGGGAAACATGTGCAAAGATCGCCATGCAAAAGATCATGGTGCCATTGCAAAAATAAAAGAAGTAGAGTATACCCAGAACACAGGGTGAAGGGGGATGGTGGAACATAAGGCTAACCTAGAGGACAGCAGCCACGTCCTGAAGGGCCTTGTGAGGTCAGGAGTTAGGACCACTTCCTAGGGGAAATGATATTAGAGTGTTTGAAGGCAAGAAAGTGACATCAGATTATATTTTAGATCCCACTGGCTATAGAGAAGGGGTTGCCCATTAGAGGTCATTGTAGCAATCCAAGAGATGGTAGAACCTAGATGAGGGTGTGGCTGGGATGTTGGAGAGATTGTGTAAAAAGATAGGGTATGGAAAGATGTGGAAAGATTTAAGAGAGACTTATATGGAATAGTTTAGAGATCTAGGTACATAGACTGGATGTAGTTAAAGAGGGAAGGTAGGCATCAGGGTTTCAAGTTCAGCACCTGGGAGTAATGATAATGTTCACTAATAGAGGGAACACAGAAGGTGCAGGTTTAGAGAGGGGCAAGAGGAATTCCATGTGAGTTGCCTCACATGGTATGGTATATCCAAGCCGAGATGCACAGTCAGCATTGAGGTATGTGGTTCTAAAGCTAAAGAGGAATATCTGGATTAGAAGCACAGGCTCGAGAGTCATCCAGACATAAATCGTAACAAGCCATGCACCAAGTAAGATCTCTCAGAGAGGATTTAAACAAGAAGAGAAGACTGCCTAAGAAAGAAGTCCAGAGAGTACCAGTGCCAGTATTCAAGGGATAAGCAGAGAGAGGAGATTATGTAACTATTGCTGAAAATAGTGCCCAGAGAAGTGGGAGACTCCAGAGACTATGTAGTCATCAAGGCCAAATGAATCAAGTTTCAAGAAAGAAGGTTCGGAGAGGGGTGAGTGGTGACCAGTGTGGTCAAGAAGTCAGTGAAAAGAGGATTGAGAGGGTCAATTTGATTTAGCAAGAGAGGTAGTTATTGAATCATTTTTTGTTTCCAGAACAATGTCAATGGAGTGGTAGGCTCCAATAGTTAAAGAGTAAGGGAGAAAGGAGAGGAGAGAGGACAGAGGATGGGTAGAGGAGGGGGAGAGAAGATAGCAGGTGGAAGGGGAGATAAAGCAGATTATGGGGACAGATTGACACTGATATGAGATTACTTTAATTCAGTGGGTTTGAGGAAAATGTGGAGAGAAGTCATTCTCCACAAAGAACCAGGTTCCAAATCTAGACATGCAGTGAATGAGCATTAACTGAAGAAGTTGAGGATATAGGGTAGTTTAAGAAGATCCATGGTGCTTAGTGGAAATAGGACGAAGTGAGCAGTAGGAGTTTAGATCAAAGGCAAAAAATCACAAAGCAGTGTGAGGGAGAAGATACAGTAGACTGGAGGGTCAAGAGGGACCCACCAGGGCGACCACACGTGGGTTTGGCGAGGACACAGGCCAGTACCAGAGAACTGGATCTTATTTTATACATTGGTATTTAATTTCAGCAGTCTTACCTTTTTACACATTGATGCATTTACATCCCCAAAATAGTGTTGCTCTTTTAAAAAAAAAAAAAAAACCAAAACATCATTTTCTGGCCAATTCAAATTATCCTTACATGTTTCTGTTGTTTACTTTTATGTTAACCAGGTTAAATCTTCAGTTATGCCACCGCCATTAAGATGTAGAATAATCTGTTCATTATGAACACATTTATTGCTTCATTGAGTTGCCTATTTAAAATGCAGAAAACCACAAATTAAATGTAGTGCTTTTCCATTTGAAAAAAGCAGATGAATGGGTACTATTTTCTTGAATACATCATGTTTGTCTTACATAATTAACAGTCTAGATTCATAGGCTGACAGATGCCAATCCTTGCTTGTTTTGATATTTGTTCCTCGGTGGTCATTATTGAAAGAGATGGTGCCTAAGACTTGAATGTGCCATGTTCTGCATCAGAGAAATGATAAGACAGATATAACGGAGACAGTTGTTTTGAGGGGACAGCTATGTGGTCTCCAAAATCTACTTTTCTAAGGTTAATCATGCCAAGAATAGAATAATTAACTTCATTGAAATTGTAAAATAAAATAAATTGTAAGTAGTTTCATTGTAAGATTAATCTACTAAATACTTTTAGACTCCAAGTTTTTAGAACTCTACTAAATATTTATTATATTTAAGACTTCAGTGTTTGTCCCAGATACATACTTTAATGCCATATCATAATTTCTCTGGATTTCTAAGAGCAATAAAGGTTAATATACTTGCATTGGATATACATAAGCGTAGGTTACAATATAGTACAAGGGTGCTTTAAGGGAAAACCTACAAGCAGTGCTTACTGGATCTAATCTAGAAGTCAGACTTCACTTTGTTGTTGCCTTTTGACTGAACTAGGCCATTTGAGCTGCATGCTGAGCCACGTCATTCCTTGTTTCTCTTACCCCGGTTCTCAGCCTGTGGGTCATGACCCACAGGAACTATATTAAAGGGTCATGGCATTAGGAAGGTTGAGAACCACTACTAAGATTTCATATCTCTTATTTTTATTCATTCCATTGTAACCCCAAAGAGGCCTCATGTTCCATTTCTTAACACATATAGAATGGGTCCTCCTGTAAGTATCTGGGCTGTGGCAGGAGAATGGAGACATCTTTATCCTCAATGCCGGGGTTGTCCCGCCAGACTCACGGCCGTACCATAGCTGTTGAAACAGAAGCCCCTCCATTCTTTCCGGTTGCCTTGTCCCCATTCTACTGTGCTCCTTTTTTGCTCTGACTCAGCCTCCACTCTTCTCCTCTCTCAGACTTTCCAAAGACATCTCTGGAATCCTATTATCTTAGTAAATAAACTTCCTCACATCCTTAACTGGGTGGTAGAACATTGTACCTGCTTTCTTGTTTTAACTGAAATTTGGCTCTAGTTGGTCTTTACAAATACTTCAATTTAAAAGATTTGAATGAAGGTACTATTTACAGATGTATGGGCAGGAATAAAGAGCCCAGCAAGGTTAGTTGCGGTGCCCAGAGACTAACAAGAGTGGGAAGCTGTTACCACTTCTAGTCCTGAAAGGGCAAGGAAGGACATGTTGTTCCTGGAGGCCAGGCAGAGCTAGATCTGCCTGGTGGAAGTTGAGTTTGGAGGGAGTAGCTACCACCAGAAGGAAGGCCTGGAGCAGGGAAGAAATATCCCATCCTCTCTCCTCCCACCCTCCTATCTCTTACTGGTAACTTCTCCTGACCAAACTGAACTGGAGAGGGGTATAGAACAAGGCAGAGAATGGGTGGGTTGAATATGCAAACAGAGAATAAATAATACAAGGCTTATGTGGTTTAAATAAATATTTTATCTGTTATTTCTATATGTTGTAGAAGACTGAGAATTTTCAGTGATTGTTTACTGTGCCATGTTGACCAGAAGTCTAATAATCCCTGCTCCAACTTCTTACCCAGCTGACTCTGCAGTCAGATACACCCTTAACATTTGCAAGGCCTGGGCCAAGTGTACAAATCAAAGCCCACATGCTCTGTGTCTATATATTTAAAAATCATAAATCATTGTAAACTATTAAATAAAATGTTTTGTCTTCCTGTTTTGACAAATATGTTAACGATGAGCTAGAAGGCAAAGGTTTGATTTACATTTCATTGATTCCTTGGAGGGTCACGTGGCATGTCTGCGGCACAGAGGAGCGCTGACCTCTGGTCTCCAGCTCCTCCACATGGTGAGGAGCCCCACACATTCTGTGTGGACACTCAGCCCCCACATCCAAACCTAATCCACATGCCCTTCAAACAACCACCCTTTAGATAGACCCTCAGGAAGAGGCCTGCGCAGGCACTAAAGCCAGGCTTGGGGATGTTTGGAAAAATAATTGGAATGTGGTCTAAATGGTAAGGGGTATTGGCTCTGGATGAGCACATTCCATGGTCCTGTAGAGCCCTTGCTCTGTGCAGAGGAGTACAGCAAAGTATAGGACAGACCCAGATCCCCCTGCATCCCCTCTGGCCTAAGTCTAATGCTGGTTCCATTACCCTTGATCTTGATCTTCAAGTTCATTAAGACCTATTGTCCCTTGACCTGTCCATGTTTTCCTCAGACTGCAAACCTCTTGTGATGCTCCCTTCTTTCCCTGTCTAGCCTGGAGACTGTGGTCTTTCACATTCTCAGCAATGCCCTCAACTTCCTAGCCCCCTTATTCTTCCATCATTCCTGGTCTGGGTCAACCCAGCTGTCCATCTTCTTACACATAGGTTAGAAGAGTGTCTGCAATATAAATATAAAGGATGATCCTCCCTAATCTGAAAATCTAAAATCTAAAACTTTTAAGTGCTAACATGATGACACAACTGGAAAATTCCACACCTGACCTCATGGGACAGGTCACAGTCAAAATGCAGTCAAAATTTTGTTTCATAAACAAAATTATCAAAAATGCTGTATAAAATCACTCTCAGGCAGCAATTTTACACCTTTGACATTGTTTTCAGGCTCTTGCCCCACCACCTGCCTTGTCACTCTTACCTGTAGTCAATTCTCTACTCCTCATATCCAAATCTCCTTGAATCCACTGTGATCTCATTTCTGCCCTAGTAACTCTGCTAAAACTGCCCCAACCAGGCTCAACTTCAGTCCTCGCAGTATTTGACACAGCGGAGCCTGCCTTCTGAACATGATCTTTGCTCTGACTTCTGCGCCCTTCCTACTTTCCTGACCACCTTTCCATGTCTCCTTCCCTTAAATGTTGTCTTCTGCTGAGTTCTGCCCAAGGTGGCTTCTCTTCCCATTCCTTACATTCTCAGTGCCTTGCCTGCAGGTAGGTTTCAAATTCAAGCAACAGACACAAAAGTCTTCAAAAGTTTAAGCAAGAAGCCGCAGACTCTTTTTGAGGGATGCACAGTTCCAATTATAAATGATGTATTACTTATTACATCTAGAGCCCACTGAGGGAGAAAAACCATAATAGCTTATTTCAGAACTAATATGGCTATATGTTACCAACAGAAATGGTGCAGCTATCTTATTAGAAATACTATGGAGAGATTACTTAGCAACTGTCTCTCCACACCATCATTTCATTTCACTTTGTGGTTCTTGGCAGAGAATCTAAAATAAAGAAAAAAGTGAAACCACACTAATGTTTTCCTAGACTAAGTAAGTTCTGCTGTTCTGAGAAACAAATCTTAAAAGGCAGTGTCTGTTCCATGGTTATTGAAAATAGAACATTTTTAGTTTTCTTTTTTTTCCTCTAGAGACATTTGATTAAACATGATGGCCTTTCCCCTTCCATTTCTTGTTGTATACTTTCTCTCAGCTTCATGTTTCTTACTCAGAACTTGAGTTCTAAGCCCCAGCCTTTAAAGACCACCTGAGATCTTAGAAGAATTTAGTGAGAACTGTTTAAGGCTCTTTTTTCATTGAGATAAAGTGATGTCACAGATACAGCATCCATTTGTTTATTCATTCATTATTCATTCTGTTAATAATTGTATTAACAGCTGCTTAAAGAAATCTTAAATGGATATTTAATCTGTGGGAAAATGCCTTCCAAGAGAGATGCTGGGTTTATTTATTACTTTATTTGTTTGGTCTTTACGCACCAAGATTTCTTTTCCTAACCTTCAGACTGTGTTAGTCAGAAGCACCTACTTTGTACAGTCACAAATTTCAAGGATCATATCATTTTGATTCCATCTGTTCCATCATGTGATCTTTATATGCTACTGTGTACTTATTAAAGGGAGAAGTCCCTATCAGTCCAGAAGAAAGAATTGTCAAAATTAAATCTTGAGGCAGTGTTCTGTTCTCTGCTGAATTTTATAGTTCACATTTTTTACAATGTAAGTATTAACAAAAACTTAAAAAGCGATATTGTAACCACTTTAATTTTTATTGATATCTAAGAAAATGAATATGGCTAAAAGGGAGACAGATAAGACTTACACAAATTTCATGAAGGAAATTGTGTTAAGGCTCTTAATCTTCTGGTGTTCCCTGTGTGACCAAGACAGTACAAGAAAGAATCTGATACAGATGGTCTTACAACAGTTCAACATGATTTTTTTTTTTTTTTTTTTTGGCGGTTTTTGACCGGAACCTACCACCTCTGGCATATGGGGCTGGTGCCCTACTCCTTTGAGCCACAGATGCCTCCCCAACATCGTGATTTTTTAACATTGCAGTGGGGCGAAAATGATGTGTTTCCAATAGGAGCCATAATGCAAGTAACCCATACAGCCATTCTGTTTTTATTTTCAGTATGATATCCAATAAATTACATGAGTTAGTCAACATTTATTATAAAATAGTCTTTGTGTTAGGTGGTTTTGCCCAACTTAGGCTAATACAAGTGTTCTGAACATAAACATGTAGGCAGGCTAAGCTATCATGTTTGGTAAATTTGATGTTTTTTTGTTTGTTTGTTTTGTTCTTGCAGTTTTTGGCCAGGGCTGGGTTTGAACCCACCACCTCTGGCACATGGGGCCAGCACCCTATGAGCCACAGGCGCTGCCCCGTTTGTTTTTGTTTTGAGAAAATTTCTCTTTATTGCCCCAGGCTAGAGTGATTTAGTGTCAGCCTAGCTCAGAGCAACCCCCAACTCCTGGGTTCAAGGAGTCCTCCTGCCTCAGCCTCCCAAGTAGTTGGGACTACAGGTGCCTGCCATAATTTCCAGTTAAATTTTTTCGTTTTAGTAGAGGTGCGGTCTTGCTCTTGCTCAGGCTCATGTCAAACTCCTGAGCTCAAGTGATCCTCCCACCTCAGCCTCCCGGAGTGCTAGGATTATGGGCATGAGCTACTGTGCTTGGCCAAGTTTGATGTATTAAACAGATTTTTTGGCATATGATATTTTCAACTTAGTATGAGTTTATCTGGATATTATCCCATCATAAATGAAGGAGCATCTATACAGTATGCCTTTCTCAGAGTAAGAACTCAGTGTTTACAGGAATGTAAAAATCATTGCCTATAAAATTATAAATGTATGACTTAGTTTGAGTGAAAAGTCATAGGAGTGGTGAACTAAAGAGCACCCAAGTTGCCTAAAGGCATCCACTTTTTAAAAATTAATAGGCATCTAGTCAGAGGAAACAAAATTGTATTATCATAAGGACACTTGCACTAGATTGTTTATTGCAGCTCAATTTACAATTGTCAAAATGTGGAAACAACCTAAATGCCCACCAACCCAGTTATGGATTAACCAGCTGTGGTGTATGTATACCACAGACGACTATTCAGCTATGAAAAAGTGGTGACTTTCTATCTTTGGTATTAACCTGGATGGAGTTGAAGCACATTCTTCTTAGTAAAGTGTCACAAGAATGGAAAATGCAAGTATCCAATGTATTCGATACTAACATGAAGCCAGGAGTTGAACTAATACATGCCCACCCAAGAGAGAAATTCAGTTCAACTTGGGGGGGGGGAGGGAGGAAGATTGGTGTGCTACCACCTAATGGGCAAAATGCAAGGGTATATGGGACACCTCCTGGGTGCGGGACACAGCTACAACAGGGACCTTACCTAACAAATGCAAATATTGTAACCGAATCATTGTACCCTCATATTAATCAGAAATAAAAAAGCTAACTAATTTTTTAGAAGATACTGTAAAACAACTGCACTAGTCAAATAAAAACATGGCTAGGGATCTGGGTACTGCCCATAACTTAAGTTTAAGATCTCTGAATTACGCCTACTCCTCACCTTACTTCCTCCATTATCTTTTCCATGTGCCTTGTTTCTCTGCTCTTCACTGCTCCCCAGCCCATAGCTCAGACTATTTGCTCCCTCCGAAAAAGACTGCAATCAAAAAATTTCTTCTTCATTTCAAAGGACAACTTTAACGGCCAGGCATGGTGGCTTTTACCTGTAATCCCAATACTCTGGGAGCCCAAGGCAGGCGGATCACCTGAATTCATGGGTTCAAGACCAGCCTGAGCGAGACCCCATCTCTAAAAATAGCCAGGTGTTGTGATGGGCACCTGTAGTCCCAGCTACTTGGGAGGCTGAGGCAAGAGAATCTCTTGAACCCAAGGGTTTGAGGTTGCGGTGAGCTATGATGCCGTAGCACTCAACCCAGGGTGAAAAAGTGAGACTGTCTCAAAAAAAAAAAAGAATAACTTTAACAAAATGTACCTGTATTTGAGTTTGCTTACATAGGAACCAAGCATCATTTCAAACACTTCTTAAAACTTTTCAATCTTCGTTAGTTTTATTATATATACCATAATACACATTCATAGTTTAAAACTTCTAACAATATACAAATAAAGTGAAATGTGTTCCTTTCATTCTTCCCTCCACCACTCCTGTTCACCAGATAAATATTACTAAAGTGTTTGGTGTATATATGTCCACATTTTTCTAAGCATATAAACTAATGCATATGTAGATTACACAAAGATATCTTATTAAACTGATTAAACTTCTTTCATGCCATTCTGCAACTTGTTGTTTGATATAGATAAAATCTTGCTTTAGTGTATCACCGTTTGTGTAATGACTGTTCTTTTAGCTGTCATATCAATGTCTCATAATTTATTTCACCAGTCCCTATTAGTGACAAGGACATTTCCTCTATTTTTACTGTTATTCTGCATAACATAGGCATCCACATGTTCAAAACCAAACTCCTGATCTTCTCCCTGACACCCGCTTCTCTTAGGGTTTTCTGCCATCTTAATTAATGGTAACTCAATTCTTTGTGTTGCTTGTACCATAAACCTGGGAGTCATCCCAAATTCCCCTCTTTTTCTTAAGCTCCATGTGCAACCTTTCAGCAAATGCCACTTCTGACCACCTTTCAGTGCCCACCGCAGTGCAAGCCTCTAGCACCATCTGGGCTCTTACCCAGCTCTGAGCTTCTACTTTCCCCCCAGCAGTCTGCTCTCACCTATTCTCCACCAAGGGGTCCTGTGATAAACTGAGCAGTGATCCTTGTAAAATAGACATCAGGCCAGGCCACTGCTCCAAACCTTTTAGGGCTTCTCATCTCACATAAAAGCCAGGGTCCTGGGTGGTGCCTGTGGCTCAAAGGAGTAGGGTGCCGGCCCCATATACCGGAGGTGGCGGGTTCAAACCTGCCCCAGCCAAAACTGCAAATAAATAAATAAATATATATATTTATATTTATAATAATAAATAAATATAATATAATAATATAATATTTATAATAAATAAATATATTTATAATAAAAAAAATAAATACTGCTGTATTCACTTAAAAAAAAAAAAAGCCATGGTCCTTGCATGGTCAACAAGGCCATAAATGATGTGGCCCCCTATCCTCTCCCTCCTCATCTATAACGCTCCTGCTGCTCCATCCACACTTGCCTTCTTGCTTCTTAAAACATGAAACTGTGCCCCTGTCTCAGGGACTTTGTGCTTGCTCTGCCCTCTGCCAGCAATGCCTCCCGCAGCCCTGGATGCCCATGACTTGCTTCCTACAGTTTGCAGGTGTCTGCACAATTGTCCCCTTCTCAGTGAGGTCTTCCTGGGTCATGTTGTTTATAAAGAACACATTTCCCAGCCTTTTCTACCCTCCTACATCACCACCATTTTATGCTCTTTTTAATAAATTTAACTTTTTATTTTGTTTCTGGTCTGTCTCCGCAACTAGAAGATAACTCAGCACTGTGATCAGAATGTTTCTGTTCCCACAAAATGTATATGTTGAAAACTAATCACCAATGTGATGGTATTAAGAGATAGAGTGGGGTAGGAAGGGAGTTGATTAGGTAATGGGGGTGGGGTCCTCATGAATGGGATTTGTGCCCTTAGGGGAAAAACCCCAGAGGGCTAGCTAGTCTTTCTGCCTTGTGTGGTTACTTACAGTGAGGAGATGACTGCCTCTTGTTTATAAATGGGCAGTTGTAATTATCTTGTTAGAACAGAGATGGGAGGGAGGGTAGGAAACTTGTCTGGTCGTTCTCTGCTGAATGTGCAGCACCTGCCACACAGTAGGCTCACAGTTCATGTTATACTTATGTATTTGCTCACATGTGGAGCTTTATCTTCAAGATGAATTACAGAAGTGGAAAGGCATGTGTATTTTAAAATTAACAAATATTACCAAACTGCTTTTCTAAAAAAGTTACGTTTGGTAGATGTGATTGTTCTTATAAAAAAAGATATATGTTTAAAAGCAATCTTAACTTGAGGGGGAGGGTAGAGTGAAAGGGGCCTTTTCCTTTGGACATTCTTCGTCTGGGGTCCTTGAATGTGGACCTGTAATAGATGTTTAGCTTTGTTCTAAACTAGGGATAGTGGCAACAAAGCGGTCAGTCATTGTCTTAGCTGTTTTGTGCTTTTATAACACAAAAGCTAAGATTAGGTAATTTATAAAGAACAGAAATTTATTTCTCACAGTTCTGGAAACTAGGAAGTCCCCGACCAACTTGCCAAAAGGCTTAGTTGTATAGTAAGGGGTTGGTCTTTACTTCCAACATAGAGCCTTAAACACGGCATCCTCTGGAGGGGAGGAGTCCTATTCTTCACATGGCAGGAGAGCAGGAGAGAGAGAGAACCCACTCCTGCAAGCTTTTTATGGCGGCATAATTCATTCATGAGGGCAAAGGTCTGGTGACCTCCCATTAGGCCCTGCCTCCCAGCACTGCTGCACTGGGGATTAAGCTTGCAGCACATGAATTTGGAGATGACAGAAACATTCAAACCATAGCAGCCATCTCAGCAGTATCTATGACTTTGTCGCCAGTAGAAATCACAGATATTTTTCTGTCATACTGTGAATGTTGCAGATGCCTTGAATGTATGTTCACTCTCATCACTGCTTTGAAACTACAGTAGTCATTTGACTTGCCACTAGATCTTGTCATTTCATGTGTTAATAAAGAAGCAACTATAATACATTATTTCTTGTTTGTTTTTCGCAATACTTTGATATCTATTTCAGTAGAGTTTTTTCATTTTATGTAATTAAAATTAGAGTCTGTACCAAACTGCCACAAGAGTCCTTGGTGAAAATTAGTTAGGAACTCTGTTTATTGAAGCTGCCACCATTCATTTGGAAGGAGTAACTTATAGTTAATCATACGGTATTTTGTAAACAGTAAGTCGCACAAAATTTCAGTACCAGAGTAACAGGTACAGTAATATTCTTTTTTTTTTTTGAGACAGAGCCTCAAGCTGTCACCCTGGGTAGAGTGCTATGGCCTCACAGCTCACAGCAACCTCCAATTCCTGGGCTCAAGCGAGTCTCCTGCCTCTGCCTCCCAAATAGCTGGGCCTACAGGCGCCCACTACAATGCCCGGCAATTTTTTGGTTGCAACTGTCATTGTTGTTTGGCGGGCCCGGGCTGGATTCAAACCCACCAGCTCAGGTGTACATGGCTGGCGTCTTAGCCCGTTGAGCCACAGGCGCCGAGCCAGGTACAGTAATATTTACAGCTATGATGTCTTTCTTTTATTTGTTCAATGCACAGGATTAAGTGCTTCTATGTGCAGAGCTCTGTGTAAGGAACTTTGAGGGAATCAAAGGTGAAGATCTATCCTATCCTTGCTTTGACAAAGACTAGCACATTCACAGTAACTGTAATCCAGGAATCTACAAGACTCCATATTAATGGTGTATATCAGAATCAGCTACCCAGGCTGGACACATGGCTCATACCTATAATCCTAGTACTCTGGGAAGCCGAGGCAGGTGAATTGCTTGAGCTCACAAGTTTAAGAACAGTCTTAGCAAGAACAAAAACCTGTCTCTACTAAAAAAAAATAGGAAAACTAGCCAGGTGTAGTGGTGCACACCTATAGTCCCAGCAACTTGGGAGGTTGAGGGAAGAGGATTGCTCAAGCCCAAGAGTCTGAGGTTGCTGTGAGCTATCATGCTACAGCATTCTACCAAGGGTGAGAGAGTGAGACACTGTCTCAAAAAAAAAAATCAACCTGTCTTTCCTTTACTCACTCCATTCCTCTGTCCACTGCCCCTTGGGGGGCTCACTGTTTGCTCCTGGCCTTCTTTCCTATCCACATTTTCTCCCTGAGTGATCTGATGTAGAGTGATGATCTAAACTCTGGTGATTTCCAGTTACACTTTCAGACAAAATCACTCCCTAAGTTCCAGATTCATCTATTCTTACCATTTTCACGTGGGCGGTGCATCCTAAAATTAACATATGCAAATATTTCCTCCCTTCTGATTTCGGTAACTGGCATGGCCATCCACCTATTGATTCAGGTTAAAAATTGCCCAAGGGTCTTCTCAAAATCCTCCCTTTCCTTTATCCAGCCCACCTCATCCCACAGCGCAGCCCATCAGCAGATACTGTTGGCTGTATATACATAATACTTCGTGTCAGTGCTGCTCAAAGCGTGGTCTGCAGGTTGGTGCTGGTCCATGACAACTTAGCATAGAAATAGGATGTGTCAGAAGCTTTTATAGCAATTTGACCTTGTCATGATGACCAAATTCACAAAGGTAGACTCATCTTACTGAACAGAGCCTAGAGCACTTCAGGATTGGCAAGCTCCAGTGGTGAATCACATGTAGTGTGAGCTGTGTACTAAATAATCATATGCAGTAGGACCCCATTGTCACATACGGCATTTTAGGATTGGTTTGTCAACTATGCTCTAAAAGTATATAAAAAAATCTGTGAAAATGAAAAAAAAAATGTCAGGAATTAATTACATAATAAAAACAAAAAAATCTGTGAAAATATAAGCGTTTGTTTTTATACCTTATTTTTATAAGTTTTAATTTTCAATCAGAATTTTTAATTCTGTGGTTTAACATTATTAGCTAATTAAAAAAATATGATTTATGTTAGTTGTTTTTACCCTCTCTCTACTAAATGTGAAACAAGCTTCTCTGGACTTTCATTTAGGGAGAAAATACTTAACCTCTTCTGAGTGTGGCAGGAGTAGAGACCAAAGGGTGATAATGGAAGTGATTCTGAAGAAACAAAGACCCAGAGATTCCTATTGGTTTTCTTGAGAACTGTGTTTCCTAATGTACTGAGTTCATTTTAATACTGTAATAGATGTTGAGATACTAAAAATGGAGTGTTTTTGTAGGGACCTACTGGCTAAGAAGCAATGAAACCATAAAAACTTATGGGGTGTTTACTTACAAAAAATTAAGTTATAAACCACATGATTTTTTGAAAGAAAGAATATTGGATTAAAAAGCTGATTGAAGTAGATGTTCATTATTTCACATATAAACATTAAGGCTTTGCAGGCTTCCTAATAAGTAGCATTTCAGCTTGCCAAGACTAAAATCTATATACAGTTACCGAAACATCAGATAAAAGATTGTATCAGAGATATTTGCTTGGGTGAATCTACAGCAAAGAAGGACTGCTACTTACCAGTGCCACCAGAGCTCAGCATATCCAGGAACTGGATAATGATATGGAAAACTAATTTATGGAGCAATTAAAACTAGCAATATATTTTTTCATTGCAGCATGATAATTTCGCTCATATTCCTGTTTATGTGCAATTTGAACATGATAACATGAAGGAAGAGATCTTTTTTCAACCTTGCTGCTAACATTCATAACTAAATCTGCAAAACTGTGGAAAATTACATTGTCAACAAATGTGGTTTGGAGTTTAAATTTTGTGTAGGAGTATGTTCTGAGGGTGCAGAAAATATTCTGGATCAGTTACCCTGATTAAGGAGCTGGTACCAGAATGTAAATCAATGTATTGTTTCTTTTTCTGAGAAAGACCTTCTCTGAAAAGAAATTTTGGTGGAACTAAACAGTGGGCTTAGTGTTGTACTAAAATTTTGAGGTAGGTAAAGGCTAATGAGTTAGATTCTAGATTATTCTCTTATGTTGTGTAATAGGATGGAAGCAGATCATAAACAACTGTTGTAGCATGAGAAGGTATGAGGATAATCAAGAGGCTGATGCTCAAGAATATTTGATGTTTTTGCAAAATAAGGAGACGGTGTATTCCCAACTTGTTGGAGATAGGAATCGTATCAGCGGGATTTTTAATGATCTTAACACTTCCATCCAAGGAAGAAATGCAACATGTTCTTCGATGGCAGATAAGATCAAAGGTCAAAAGCAAAAGTTAAAAGCTTGGAAGAACAGAGTATCTACAGATTATTATGACACATGGTCCAAAACTTAACAATTATCAATGATGTAAGTGATGATCTTGATGTGTCCATGAAGAGCTATCACCTTAAACATCTGCAGCTTTGATAAAGCATTTTGAATTTTATTTTCCATCTGAAGATCTGTGCCTAAAAAAAAATGCGTGGGTCCAGAATCCATTATTTTCCATCAAAAGGTAATTTAAATTTAACTGTATTTTACAGGATATGTTGCTAGAACTGATTCCTGTTGAAGGATTGAAGGACTTTGTAAATATAATAGAAGTTCCAGTTTAGATAAAATTTAAATATGAATAAACTGAACTCACTGAAATTGCTCTAAAGTCTCTTCCTCCATTTCATTCTGTGAGACTAGTTTCTTTTGTATTGTTATTATTAAAGTAAAGCATAGTAGCAATTTAGATATACATTATCCTTTACTAGTAGTCTTATTGGTAATTTCACCTAGATTGGGTAAATTGTCAAGCAAGAAGCAAGTCAATTTGTCATGTTAAAAACTTTAAATATGTATGTATATTGTGTTCATTCAAAGTGTACAATAGACATTTAATAGAAGGATTCACTTCTTCCTCAAAATGAAAAAAAATTTATAAGTGTAATAGTAAGCCTCTTAGTTACCATTGTGCGCACTTTCAATGAGCAAACAACAGGTAGAATTTTTATGTATTTTTTTTCCTTTTCTGGTAATATATATTGCAATGTGACTTCTTTTTTTCTGAACTAAAAATACAAAATTATAGCTTTTATTTCATGTGTCTTTCTTAAAATTTTTATTTTTCTAGTAATTCATCTTTATAAAGAGAATTAATTTTTACAAAGTATCAGTTTGGACCAGACCAGAAATTTATAAAAACTAATCCTTTTTGACAGAGCGTTTCAGAAGCACTGCCTTATAGGACTTTATATAAATTGAGGCTTTTCTTTAAAACATATTCCTCTGAGAAGAATTAGTTATCTAAGAAAGTATCTCCTACTGCCAGAAATGCTTTGTTAGTTTATTTTGTGTTTTTTAAATAATTTTATTAAATCATAATTGTGGACATTGGTGCAATCATAGGGCAGAATGTGCTTCATATACAATCAGAAATATTTTGATCATACTGTTAGAGATAGCCTTCATGGCATTTTCTTGATCACTGTATGAAGACATTGATACTCTATATTTAATAAGTTTCACCAGTACCCTGCTAAGATGCACCGTAGGTGTGTTCCCACCAATCGCCCTCCCTCCACCCATCCTCCCCCCTCCTCTTCCCTCCCCTCCCTTTCCCTTTTCCCTGCATTCTTCCCAATTATAGCACAAGAATACTTATTTAATTTTTAAGAGACAGGCTGGAGTGCAGTGGTGTCACAGTCTTAGCTCACAGTAACCTCAAATTCCTGGGCTCAATTGATCCTCCTACCTCAGCCTCCTCAGTACAGATGTGTGCCACAATGCCCAGCTAATACTTATTTTTTGTAAAGATGGGGGTCTTGCTTGTCGCCCAGGCTGGTCTAAAACCCCTGTCCTTAGAGATCCTCCTGCTTTGGCCTCCCAAAGTGCTAGGAGGATGGGCGTGAGCCACTGTACCCAGTCTGAAAGTTATTGGTGTGATTTAGATTGCTTAGATTCTGTTTTTAAATAAATTTTAAATATTATACTTGAGTATTATTATAAAAAGGTAGGATCATTAATCCCCAAAGACTTAAGCATCGTCCTCGGTATCTGCTGATAATTTTAATGTGCTAGGTCAGTAATTGCTATGGCTCTTTTATCTGAAAGGTGACTCTCTTCTTCTCTAATGGTACCTTCCAGACTGATAAACATTCTCAAGTTTCCTGCATGCTAAAAATTCTCCTCTGATTGACCGGCTCTATTACTCTCACTTCCTTCATCAGAAAGTTTTGAGCAAATTGTCAACATTGACTTACTTCAGGCCTTTTTGTATGTGTGTGTGGTAGAATATAAATAACACATTTTTTACCTTTTTAACCACTTTTAAGTGTACCATTCAGAGGCATTAAGTACATTCATACTGTGATGGAGCCACCGCCACCATCTGGCACACAACTTTCTCATTCTCCTAAACTTACTAAATAACTGGCTGTTCCTTCCTCCCTGCAGCCCTTGGCACCCGCCCTTGGGCTTTCTTCTCTCTGAATTTCACTCCTGTAGGTACCTTACATAAGTGGCATCATATGATATTTGTCCGTTTATATCAGGCTTATTTCCCTTAGGTTCACCAAGGTGGTAGCATGTGCCAGATTTTTCCTTCATTCCTGAAAAGGCTGAATCAGATTCCATGCTATGTATTAACATACACCCACCCTGTTTACTTCCCATTTGTGAGTTGGTGGACACTTGGGTTGTTTCTACCTTTGATTATCTGACTATTCCTGCTGTGAACACGTGGATAGAAGTACCAACTTGAGTCTCTGCTCTCAATGCTTTTGGGCAATACCCAGATGTGCAATTGGGTTGTATGGTAATTCTATTCTTAATTTTTTGCAGAACTACCACCTTAAGTCCACATTCTTCCTCATGCTCCTTCCTTCTGCATTTGGCTTTCTGCCTTTTCCTGTTCACCATGACTCACTTGCCAAAGTCACCAAGTGATGTCTATAAGTGGTCAAGTAGTTATCAGTTAATCCACTTTATCCGTAGGCCCATAAGTACCAGGCAGTAAGAGGCCTTGGGGCCAAGGTTTAAGTCATATGTCTATTGGTTAAGTTATGTGCCTACATAAGCTTTGTTGGAAGAAATAAAAATTGCCACTTGCCATGAGAGTGTAAGTGGTCCTTATTATTCAGACTATTTCATTGCTGGAGTCATTTCCTCTGCGTCAATGATCATTTGGGAGACTTTCACGCAACAGATCTCCTTGTTACAAATCCCAAAGCCCAAAGTCTTCTTACTTGACCTCTTTTGCACACTTCACTCTTGAGATCACCGTCCTCCTGGACGCTCTCTGTATTTGAGTTGTTGACTTCACCCTTACTGCATTCTGACTTACAGCCCTGCCTTCGACTTTCTTACAAAAATAGATATATCCATCTGTGAAATGTCACTTTTCTGGATTCCGCTCTGGGGGTGCTTCCCTTCTTACCCCATAATCTCAAAATACTTCCATGTTTTCATTTGGCAAATGCTAATTGCTCCCAAATCTGCATTTCCCACCCAGATATATCCCTAGAGACGTTTAGACTGTAAATTACAAGATTATTTTTACCTGTGATTTAGAAACAACAGTCTGCATAAGAGCCCTAAGATCAGCCTGATTTACTTTTTCCATTCTAGTAGTGTTTAATCTTGGGTAAGGCGCTTCCTGTCTAAATAAATGAGGCCTTAAAAGATCAGGAGTTGGGCAGAGCCTGTGGCTCATCGAGCAGGGAGCCAGCTCCATATACCGAAGGAATATGGCAATATCAGGAATATAGGCAATTTGGGGAAAGTCATCCATGCATTAAATATTTTTCATCTGCTCTATGTAAGGAGTTACAGGAACAGCTAGGAATATAAAATGAATGAAAGGAGGCTGCAGGGCCTGTGCTGTCCATGGCAGGTTGTACCCTCCTCTGGTCCTTTGCACGAACGCCAACCTCTACACACCAGATTGCCCCTTTGCCCTCCTCTGGCTAACTTTGGCTAATCAAGGGACCAGCATGACAGAGAAGAGAGAATTTGATGTATGTATTTCTATAACCTTCTTCTTGCCAGGGCCCACTTTTAGGGATGGCATCCCTCTACCTGTAGCCACAGCACCTCCCCACCTTCCTCTTCCTCAGCTATGGTTCCACTAATGTGGTTCTCCCGTGCCTTTCACATCTAGGGGTGGCAACAACTTCACACCATTGCTACCCTTTGTGTACTCTACCCAACCTTATATACTCCGAATCTTCCAACATCTCTAAATAAAAATCCCTTCATTAAATTACCTGAAATTGGCTCGGCGCCTGTGGCTCAGCAGACTAAGGCACCAGTCATGTAAACCTGAGCTGGCGGGTTCGAATCCAGCCTGGGCCCACCAAACAACAATGACAGCTGCAACCCAAACAAAAATAGCCGGGCATTGTGGCGGGCGCCTGTAGTCCCAGCTACTTGGGAAGCAGAGGCAGGAGACTCGCTTGAGCCCAGGAATTGGAGGTTGCTGTGAGCTGTGATGCCACAGCTCTCTATCCAGGGTGACAGCTTGAGGCTCTGTCTCCAAAAAAAAAATAATAAATAAATAAATTACCTGAAACTGATCATCATAAATCTACCATCTACAGCAGATGTTATGGCTTGGCGCCCATAGTTCAGTGAGTAAGGTGCCAACCACATACACCGAGGCTGGAGAATTCGAACCCAGCCTGGGCGGCTAAACAACAATGACAACTGCAACAACAACAACAAATAGCTGGGTGCTGTATTGGGAGCCTATAGTCCCTGGTACTTGGGAGACTGAGGCAACAGAATAGCTGAAGCCCAACAGTTGGAGGTTGCTGTGAGCTGTGACGCCACAGCACTCTACTGAAAGCAACATAGTGAGATTCTGTCTCAAAATAAACAAATAAAGCAGATGTTACTTCAGAGCTGTAAGAGTCATAGTCACGTATGGTTATAGTTTTAGATACTCAGGAGGCTGAGGTGAGAGGATCATTTGAGCCCAGGAGCTTGAGGGCAGCCTGGGCAACAGAGAGAGACCCCATCTACAAAACAAATGAAAAAAAAATTGAAAAAAAAAAAAAGGATCACATTAGACTTGTCATACAATCAAGCTATTCACTGTAGCTTGACCGTGATGTATGAAAAGGTCTGTGGTATCGGTGGGAACACAAAGGGACTCAGGAGCGGAGTCACAGAACATGCCCTCAACCAGGAAAATGGGGGATGGGCTCAGAAAACATGATAACTGAGATTGGAAGGAGGAGAAGGACTTTACAATGTTTGGAAGAGGAGTGAGCCATGGAAAAGGCATGGAAATCAGAGAGACGGTGTCCTGTTCATGCAACTGCACGTGGTCTTTTGTTTGGGAGGGAGAGGAAGGGGGTCATGAAGGGGCCCAACAGATGAAGCCAGAGAGAAGGAGGCATCAGGAGATGAGAAAGGGCATCCTAAAAAACGGTGTCGGGAAATACTCCCTCTGGAAAAGAGGAAGAAAAACTTCAGTGCCGGCAATCAGCTCTTTGGGGGCATCTCTGCTTTTTCTACCCATTACTGATTCTCTTTCTTCTGGTAACAAGTTGGCACAATTTTTCTGTGAGCAACAGGCATTTCCTTGGTACCAGTAGCCCACGTGAGGGGAGGGCATTTCTCTCACATATCAACATGGACGTAAGCACATGACCAATGTTTAGGAAATAAGTGTAATTCTTTCTTTTTAATTTTTATTAAATCATAATTGTGTACATTGGCGCAATCATGGGGCACAATGTGCTGACTTTATATACAATCTGAAATATTTTCATTAAACTATTGAACTTAGCCTTCATGGCCTTTTAATCGCTATATGAAGACATTTATATTCTACATTTAGTAATTTTCACTTGTACCCTTATAAGATGCACTGTAAGTGTGATCCCACCAATCACCCTCCTTCTCCCCTCCCCTCCCTTGTCCCTTTCCCCATTTCTTGTGCGATAACTGGGTTTTAGCCTTTACATCACCATAAAGATATCTGTACCAGAATGTTTATTGCAGCCCAATTCATAATTGCTAAGTCGTGGAAGAAACCCAAGTGCCCGTTGACCCACGAATGGATTAATAAAGAAAGATAAGTGTAATTCTTTACCTTTGCCACAGTGATTGGCTCAAAGAATGGCATAGGATTCAAGCCGGCCAGTAGCAATTGTTTCTGGAAATTATAAGCTCTGATTTTGTGGGATGGGCTAGCTGTAAGGACTGTGAGAGCCTGAAATTACTCAGTTCCTCTCTGAGGAGAAAATCAGCAAAAGTGTGAAGGCAAGAGAGAAGAAAGCAGATCTTAGAGAAAGTGAGGGGAAGAGGAGGGACGAGACTGATTTTCTTTTATATCATCAGAGTCCCTGACACCAACTATGCCTCTTGTTTTCACTAACTGACCACTAATCCTCCCTCCTCCCTCCTTTTGCTTTTTGTTTTTAGAGTAGGGTCTCTCTCTGTTGCCCAGGCTGGTGAGCAGTAGTGTAGTCAATGAAGCCTCAGACTCCTGGACTCAAGTGATCCTTTTGCCTCAGTCTCCCCAGCATCGGGACTGCAGGTGCACATCCCCATGTGCTAATTTTTAAAAAGTTTTATACAGTTGGGCTCTTTCTATTTTCTTCTGAACTCTCAGTCTCCTGAGCCAATACATTCTTATTTTCTCTTTAAACTAATTTGAATTACACTTCTATTGCTGGCAACCAATAGTATTTTATATCAGGGAAAAAACTCTGGAGGAAGAAGCATGTTTTATTTGCAATGTAGAATATTAAGAAAAGCAAGCTTTTCTATTTTTCCTGGAGAAGCACTGTCAAATAGAAATATATTGCAAGCCATATACAACCCTTAAAAATTTCTCATCACTACATTAAAGAGAAACAGGGGAAATAAATTTTAATAAAGTATTTTATTTAGTCCAATATAAAAAGGTTAACATTTCAATGCATAGCAATATGGAAAAGCATATTCTGTTTCTGCTTTCATATTTAAATTTAATTACTTAAAATTAAATACAATTGAAAATTCTCTCCTCAATTACACTGACATATTTCAAAAGTTCGATAACCCTGGACACCAGAGCACTAGGTTTTAGACCCAGAGTACAGGATGAGTAGACTGCAGTCCAGTTGAAATTGAGATTGTAGTCCAATTTGGGGGTCTTAGAATGGGGAAATATTTGATATTTTTGAATGAGGAAGTGATGTAAGTGAAACAATGAATGAAAAAAAAAATCTGTTAGCTTGGCTAAGGCACCAGCCACATACACCTGAGTTGGTGGGCTGGAATCCAGCGTGGGCCCAACAAACAACAATGACAGCTGCAACAAAAAAATAGCTGGGCGTTGTGGCGGGTGCCTGTAGTCCCAACTACTTGGGAGGCAGAGGTAGGAGAATCGCTTGAGCCCAGGAGTTGGAGGTTGCTGTGAGCTGTGATGTCACAGCACTCTATCCAGGGTGATAGCTTGAGATTCTGTCTCAAAAAAAAAAAAAATCCCCGTCAGCTATAGCATCTTTAAAGCCTCTCTGATTTCCTAGTCATATTAATGATGCTTTTTTTCTATAATCTTCTTGCCTGAAGTCATAAGGACACATGTCAGGTTCTTCAGAGGCCTAAATCCTTATCATGTAGTGTATGGCAACCAGACAAACCATCTCATGTTGAGGAGGGTGGAGGGTTTTCTCAAACATTGCCCATGCATTTTTTTTTGCCCCTAATGAGAGCTGGAACATCCCCTTGGTCTTAATTGACACTGTCTTTCTGATTCTTCCATTGGAAAGAGTGGAAGGATGGACTCAAATATAACATCACAGATAATTAAAGTCATGTTTTGTAATGCACGACTAAAAGGCCAATTCTAATTTGAGATGTGTCAAAATAGAAAACAATAAGAATCTTGGAGTCAAGGAATTACACTTCTATCAACTTCAAGTGGGAAAAAAATACGCTTTGTTTTGTTCCTGTTCTATTCCCAGTCCTTGTCACAGTAGATTCTCAAAAAATATTTGTTTAATGGAGCTAGGGAAGTATAAAATATAAACAATAATCTTTCTACTCTTCTTGGATAAGTAATATAAAATAAAATAGAACTCCTTAAAACAGTTTTTAATTTTTAATATATTTAACCTATTCAAATAACTTTTTGATTAAATTTTTCTGATCAACACTCTGTTTTATTTCTATTTTCTCATAAATGTAAAAATGACTTAAAGAGATAATACTTTTTACCTGAAACATTCATTACAATTTTAATCATATGATTTTATGAAGCCTAAGCGTCTTCATGTCCCGAAAAATGAATTATGTTCACAGAAAACTTTCTTTTTTGTAAGAAACACCCTTTTCTGTAAGAACATTCCTGAGCAGAACCATTTTATATAGTTACTGAAACACTTTTTGTTTCTACCAATTGAATGACAGCTGTGTTTGTTATTTCTATAGTGAAACAAAGAAAGGACATGTTCTCCTTCAATGCCACACAGACACTACAACAGAGGAACATGTTTCAAAAGAGGGGTCAAGTCAGGAAAAACGTCCCCGGAGGGAAGTTCCTGGAGGCCGGCCACATTTAGCCTTAGAGAGGGCAGCACAGCAGCCGTGGGTGACGGCCATATCAAGTCACAGTTCCTGTGAGATGACTGTGGCTGCTGTCAGAACAAGAATGCTGGGGAGAAACAGGGCTGTTAGTGTCGCAAGATCTCCCAAACTGACACGCTGGCTTCATTTACTTGCTTCTGTTGGTTTGGAGCTATGTGGAGACGCTTATTTGGAAGTGAGATTCGTGGTTTGTGGAACTATAAAACATCAAAAAGAGAAGTGATATTTCTCGGGGAGGATTTAATCTCCGGTTTTTCGAGGCAACTGTCTCTGTCAGTAGAATTAACTATTTGTTGACATCTGAAGACCAGTTCTGACAATGATGAATACGGATATTCTTTTGGGAACCTCGGACTGAGCCATGGTGGTCATATTGAATAGCTTTACAATGTACCATTTTATTATGAAACACTTAGAAATTGGGCCTTAATATATTCTGTTCGTCCCAGTAGCCAATTACTACACAGTTTTTTGAAGGCTTCAAATGAAGTCGCTTATGTTTCACAGTGACTGAAAATTTACAAAAATATCAAAGCTCAAATTCTTGGCATTTGCTAGGGAAAATAAGCCCTTATTCTGTGTTTTCAACTAAACTGGTGATTGGAACGGTTTCTTGAGTAAGAAAATATGATATGAACCTTTGCTTCCTGAAAGTACTATTTTACTGATACATATATACACAAACACAAATAAAAATACATAATTCATACATACAAAAATAATGTATGCACAGACAAATAACATGTATATAATATATAGTTTTTGGTGGGTGGGAGTTGCAGAAGCACTGTAAAGTTTGGAAAATGTAAAGCATTATAAAGTTTGGAAAATACAAAAGACCCCTACTAGACAGGCAGTAAAGATCATTGTTTATTACAATCATCTGGGGATTATTCCTACTCAGTTTTTGTTTGCGTCCTTCCAGATTCAGGTGTGCGTATGTGTGTGTATGTATGTGTGTGCGTGTATGTGTGTGTATGTATGTGTGTGTATGTGTGTGTATGTATGTGTGTATGTGTGTGAGTGTATGTGTGGGTATGTGTGTTAGTGTATGTGTGTATGTGTGTGCATGTATGTGTGTGTATGCGTGTTAGTGTATGTGTGTATGTATGTGTGTGTGTATGTGTGTATGTGTGTGCATGTATGTGTGTGTATGTGTGTATGTGTGTGTGTGTGTGCATGCACACGAGCGCACACGTGCATCACAGGAAGTGCTGCAGTCAATAACAGATTATGTCAGGGGCCCCATACACTTAAAATACTATAATTTTGTTGTACCTTTTCTATGTTTAGCTATGTTTATATATACAAATACTTAGCTTATGTTACAATTGCCTACAGTATTTAATACAGTAAAACACTATACAGATTTGTATCCTAACAGAACTAAGCTGTACTCTATAGCCTAGCTGTGTTACGCTCTAAGGTAACATCTAGGTTTGTATAAGTACCCCTATGCACAAGGACAGAGTTGTTTAAAAACGCGTTGCTTAGACCATATTCCCATCATTAAGCGACATATAACAGACATAGAGAGAGGTCGTTTTTCTTCAGAAATAAGATTATGTAAAAATATAGTGGAGTCCTACATAACTGCTTCTCACTTGCTTATTACTCACAGACTAAGAAAATACAGGCTGACAAAGGTACCGGAAATTCAATAACACACAAAAATTCTTATTCACAACATCATTCCCATATGTTTGAACAATGTTCTATATTCTTGCAGAACATATATGTATATTCAGGCTGCTGAATTATTTGGATGTACAATTTTAAGAACTACTGTAAAAGCTATTACCTGCAATTTTGAACTACTAATTTAAATCTTTTAAAAACAAATCAAGATTGTTTGGCTATCTTGATTGCCCTGCGTTCAAAGCAACTTAAACTGCTATAGCTTCTGTTGCTATCATAAAATCATGCAAAGTATTTGCTCCAAACCCGGATAAGCTGGGTTGTAATTACTACAAACTAGTAATTATGTGACTTTAGGAATTAAGTTTTAATGGTTCTTATGCTAAAGTGAGTTACATAGATCGGTAATTATTTCCACAAAACCTGGAAAAGCTTCTGAAAAGGAGGGAAGATCTGGAGGAGATCTTTAATGAAAGAGCTATAGTACTTGAGACACTTTGCTAAGGAGAATGTATTCCAGCTCCATCCACGTAAACATGAAAGA
>CAUYON010179183.1:0-24512 GCA_963573935.1 Arctocebus calabarensis
CCGGCCTCGGCCGAACTGCAAAACAAAAAAATAGCCGGGCGCTGTGGTGGGCACCTGTAGTCCCAGCTACTAGGGAGGCTTAGGCAAGAGAATCGCTTAAGCCCAAGAGCTGGAGGTTGCTGTGAGCTGTGTGATGCCACAGCACTCTACCCAGTCTCACTCTTAAAGTGAGACTCTGTCTCTACAAAAAAAAAAAAAATATTGCCTAGTTCAATGTTTCTGTTTTCCAATGGTCTATTCTCTGCCCTTCTTTCTACCTGGGAGGCGTGTGGGTCTTTTACTTGATTTTTTTTAGCTCTTGAAATCTGAGACCACCTCTTCATTCCCTCCAGTGTTGATTAGAGTTGATGATGCTTTCGGCTGGGCACAGGGGCTTATGCATGTAATTCCAGCACTTTGGGGGAACTGAAGCTAGGTGACCCAGTGAGACCCTGCCTCTACAAAACATGTTCAAAGTTTCTTAAAAGATGTAATGACACAGTGCCTTATTGAGGGGGAGGGATTATACCCTTTTAAAAATTATATACATAATGATTAGGATTAGCACCTTTTAAATCACGAGCAATAAATTCTTAGCAAGCGCTTTACTATAACTTAATACAATCTAAGTATTTAAACCTTCCTGATGCCAAATTAAACTGTATTTATTAAGTGAAGTTTTAGCAAACACTGTAAGCTAAAGGAGGCATCATTATGTTACATGCTTTATTCATTCCTTATATTTCAGAATAAAATGCCATCCTTTCTTCTTAAATTATAAACCATTTGTGATTATTTTTAAAATGCTTATTTTTAAAATATAAGAACTTTCCAAGCAAGCATTTTATTTCCTCAGGGAAAGGAATTTGTGTCTAGACAGGAGCAGATGGATGCTCCCTGATTCTCTCAGGGTAGTTATCGTGAATGGAATTTAGAGAGGTTTTTTTTCTTTCTTCCTTTCAGGCAGTCTTTTTTCATCTTTTATCAAACAATTCAGCTCATGGGTTATGTATGGCCTTCTGGAAATTAAATTTAATTTTGGTGTTTGAAATATACATTATAATTTTCCAAACATGAGTTTATGAAAATGGCAGCCTTCAGGAAGTCCCACAGTGAGAGCAGATGACAGACCCTGATGAAAGAAAGCCTGAGAATGCGCTCAGGATGCGAGACTCACTTGGGACTGGCCAGGATGACGATGGTGATGTCCATCTGCAGAGGTGGACACAGCTGACATGTGACCATGAGGGAATAGGGAGCAGATAAAGCTGGTTGCTTTTGTCCTTGCTCTGGGATTCTAATGCTCAACATTTTTTAACCTGATGAACAACTCTCAAGAGAGAACACCACAAAACTTGCATATCATTGGTTTAGACAAAGGAAGATTTAAATTAACAGAAAGCATCTAAATTTTATTTCTATACTGCCTCTATCACATTTAAAAGAAAGAGTTTGAGAAGCTGGGCATGGTGGCTCACACCTGTAAAATCCTAGTATTCTGGGATGGTTAGGTGGGAGCTAACCACCTCACCTAATTCCGTTGAGCTTGGGAATTCAAGAGCAGTCTCAGCAAGGAGACCTAATCTGTACTAAAAATAGAAAAATTATGTGGGCATTGTTGTGCTCAGGAAGCTGAGGCAGGAGGATCATTTTAACCCAGGAGCTTGAAGTTGCTGTGAACTATGATGATGCCACTGTTCTCTAGCCTGGGGTAACAGAATGACTCAGTCTCAAAACAGGTAAAAAATTAAGTTTACTTTACTAAAAATTTAAATTCAATCAACTAATATAAATTAGTATAAGTTTGAGAGAGAAGAGAGAATATTAGAAGCTTGTTGGAAATAGCGTTTCCTTTGAGGTAGGCAAGCTGGTTTAAATTGTTTGGGTTTTCCTTATGTGTTTTGAATGTTGCTACATTTTTGTTGACATCTTTTAAAGGTTCTTTTCTCATGGATCTAATGATAGGTTCATAGAGGTATACAATTCTTATTGCGGTCCTCCTTGGCAATCAAGATAAAACAAACTGTTCTAGGAGTGAATTTATCAAATCTTGTCCTGAGGGCAGACTTACATAGTCAAAAAGATGATATGGGCCTGCTTAGGGGGAGACAAATGCATTAAACCAGGGGAGTTTAGTTTTCAAGATAAATCATATTGTCCTAATTTTCAGATTAAGAACTAATTTATGTGTTGTTTCCACAAGGCCTGTTTTTTTTTTTTTTTTTTTTTGTAAATCATATAACTGTATCTCCAGGATCTGTCCAGAAGATACCAGGTGATTTTGACTCCTGTAAACAAAGAAAATGTTGTCTAGCTGTGTAGGTGCATAGGGTCTTGGTGTGAAGACAGCTCCAAGAACCACTTATTATGAATCTTATGTGCGGGTGTCATGCTGAGCGTCTTACATGCCTCCCTTTTTTATAAGTGCCTCCAAGCCAGAACATTTGTGTTATTTGCTGCTCTATTCCCAATGCCTAGAGTACTGCTTAGATTTGTATGTCAAATTAAATCATGTATTTGTTGAGTATATTCTTTCTAAACTTTATATAAACCCTGAAGGGTGGCCATCGTTTATTCCTGCTCTACACTGAGTAATTTGAGTCTCAAATTGGTTAAGTAACTCACGTAAAATCAAATACCAAGAATCAATTATACATTTACCTGGAACTAATAAGTACACTGGAAATCCTGACTACATACAATTGCTAAATTAAGCAGGAATTTTAACATGGCCTGCTAGATATGTTAATCAAGACAGCAATAAAGGACAAGCCAGATGGACGCCAGCATCCTTTCATAACTTAATCTCAGAAGTGACAGCCCTTCCTCTTTGTCATATTCTGTTGGTTTGAGGTGAGTCACTAGTTCCAGACCACGTTCAAGCTGAGGGAATGACACAAAGACAGGAGTACCAGGAGAGAGAGATTACTGGGCGCTCTTTCAGAGACTGCCTATCACACCTATTTGTAAATGCATAAGAATGGGAGAGACAATGAGGGGAATGAATAACATAATTAGAACAGAACGGTTGTCTGGGGTATGTGGACAAATCCCACAGCATAGACATATTCACTTTCTGGCATAATTGAAATGGCTTCCAGATCCACAGAGTCATTATGGAACCATATGTTCTATAGCCAGGAGGGGACAGAGAATATCGGAGCTGGATAGTGGGACAGAAAAGGCCAAGATGGGCTCAAAGTGATAGGAGAAGTATGTTGGAACAAAAAAGGATAAACAGAGTTGGGTATGTAGAAATAAGATAAAGCTGGGATGTAATTCAAAGATCACAGTTGTATAAAGTCTAAGGGGGAAAAAAGAACCTAGTGGCATCATTAAGAAAAATTGCATTTGACTTGATTTTAGATACTCAAACATTAATCTCCATCTCAGTAAAAGCTACCTAGCCAGTTTTGATGAAAGTCACAGCCAGGAGTAGAGTGTATATGCAAAATCAAGGTCAGGAGTGAAAGTTCTGGGCAAGGTGCTAGTCAAGGCCATCAGCAGTATTCTGGCCTACCTCATACTTTACAGACAAGGCACACCCACACCTAGTGGATTACGTGGGTCTCTATATAACAGGGAGAAATGAAATCACCAGTATTCCTTAGACTTAATTATAGACCTATTTATGAGAGACCCCTGTGTGGGGGTGAGGAGGTGGGTGGGGGAGGGAATCTTTCAAGGCCCTCTACTAACCTAATTCATGATATGAAGTTTTTGACTGAAAAGGTGAGCAGCTTCTATGGTTTGTCCACCATTGTTTTTGAGAGAAACTGAAGGTACATATGTGTCACCCCTTCTGTCTGGTGCATTCCTATTTCCATGCTGACTATGACTCGGAACTTGGGGCTCCAGCAGCCTGCTTACTGATTGTACTTCATGGGTGTGTTGAACCATCAAAGCACACCCAGTGCCTTATGAAGGCTAGTCAGGCCCCCTGTGGTTTATATTACACTATCCTTTCCCTTCTCTCTATCTGGAGCCACCTGAATAATCCCTTGTTAGTGTCTGATAGAAGCATTTGGGGAAAAGAATTCTTTATCTGTGGAAACAATACCAAGCAGCACTTTCTTGATAAAGGGGTTATTGGAATTGCCCCACATAGTCTCCCTAATTAATACTTTCTAGCTCCAGTTTCTCTGATAACCTGTAACTTTACATAACTCCAACTATTAAAATGTGGGCTTAATGACTATCTGTGATAGGGGAGAGTGGGAGTTGTGCTAATTCCTGCACTAGAATTAGCCACAATTTAATCCCAGTCCAGACATTTTATTTTCTTTCTATATTTTTTCATACATTCTCATTCTTATTTTTCTATTTTAATACTTACTTAACTGGTTCTCTAGAACAGTGGCTTTGTCTATTTTATCTTCTGCACACTTCATAAAAAATTTGTTCAGGAAGCACACATGAGCGAGTTGGTTGATGACACCACCATGATTGGGAAAGCCCTACACATACTAATGTGCTTTTTGGCCTTGGTGAACTAGTTGAGGATAGATGTAGAACTTTTCTCCATTCAATGGTGAAGTTCCTATTGAAAAAGCAAGCCTGAAAAAATTCTGAGCTCAGGTTTCTGAAAGGTCCTTGGAGACCAAACCTAGAATGCCCACTAATAACCTGGTTAGTGACTCATGAAACTCTTTGATGAAATTACTGAGTCTATATGAAATGGTGGGCTGAAAAAAAAAGACTACTCATTAGGTGAATTGGTACTACTCATTTTATCCTTGAAATACAAGATGAGAAATGAGTTCTTCTTGCCATGTCCCCCATTCATTCCCATCCCATTCTTTTATTCTCATTCTTTTCCCAACTGGATAGGCTTACTAAGCCAGAAGCATGACAAGGGTTTGAAATACAGAGATTTTGATGAGTTGAAAGCAACTCAGATGCAAAACAGTTGACATGTAGAAATGTCCACAAAGTATCCCAATACAGTGTAGTAAGTACTATGATGTATATATGAGTAGGATGCTATAAAATTGTAGAAAATTGCCTACTTTTGGGTGTCTGGGGATTAAGGAAGGCATCATAACAGCAGTTAATTCCAAACAGGAAATTAAAGATTGAGGAGGGGTTTACCTGGGTGAAAGAAAGAAGTAGATTTCCATATGAGAGAATAAATTATTCATGGACCTGTTATGACAGGGGATGTTTCCATTTCATATTTGGTGAGTCAGGAGTAATTCTCTGTAATTGGAACATTTGAGTATATGTTGGAATAGGTGGAGAGACAGGTAGAGACAGGAGCTATACGCAGGTGTCAGATGTTTTTGTTTCTTGATAAAGGGATGTCATTGTTCCCTCTGCAGTATAGGAAATTACCAGTATGTTTAAAGCTAGGCATGAGCATTTTAGATAGTTATTCAGAGGCAGTGGTGTTGGCCGACTGCTCATCTCCACTACCTCTGGTTAACCTTGGATTCTGCCGTTTTAGTTGTCAGCAGTTCTACTTGCATATTTAATACAACTTCTCATTCGTTAAACTGACTCACCCTATGCTCGGAATCTTCACCTCTGAATTCTCTCAGGAGGATTTATTCCAGAACTTCCTCACCTCTGGTTTAGGATCTCAATCAACACTAGAATGATGTGACCTTGATTTTTATATGCATACTTAACTCTGCTTTCATTGCTCCTGGAATGTCATCATTTTGTGGCCTAGTGTGCACTCTGCATATGAAAGTATAGCTAGAATTTAAAAGTTTATTTTCAACTTTGATCACCCTTTCAGGACATAAGCTATTAAGAGCAATTCAGCATTTCTGATAAATAATGCCTACATTTTTGGATGTAATTCAGAAAGTAGAAAGAAGCTTCTATTTATATTCCTAAATCAGAAACTCTTAGTCTATAATGTGTGAATCACAAAGGCAATGCTGTGTTTTGTCCTAATTAGTGGGAAGGAAAAGCTGCATCATATTGGAAATAGTTTGAGACTTTTTCTATCTCAGTATTACTCTGGGGGTATTTAACTTTTAGATATCATCGAGATGGCATAAGAATTCATAGTCAAACTAACATCTTAGGTTCTGTCAAGATGGATCATTGTTTTATAAACTTATGTTTCTTATCATTAAAAAAAAAAACAGGCTGAAATTAGACTAGAAGACAGAGCAGCAACATGGGGGAAATTTAATGTTAGTCAAAGAACAGTTGCAGTCAACCAAGCCCTAACCAAATATTGAATGCTCTTATAGGAGGAAGAGTTTAAGGGTCAAACCACCCAGAAAAATAGGAACTTGTGGTAAGATAAATAGATAACTTGTCACGTAGAGTATATATAATCAACTGAATGAGTTCAAGTTCTGGGTTTTATTGGCTTGAGCAGCACAATAAGGGTGTTTAAATATTAAAGGTACACTAAACTTTGAGCCTCTACTTGAAAAGTAAAGATTCTCCACCCCTCACAACCATCATTTTTTTTTTGAAAGGTTAATGGTATTTCTGTCCCAATCTCTTCCTAAAAGGACCTTCTTTCTACCTCTTCTGATAATGGCCAAATTAATAACACTGTGGATCATACCAAGGCTTAGCATTCAAATCTCTGGAGAGATCTTGTCCTCCCTACTGGTGCAAATAGAAGGCCCTTCTCCAAACCTGAGGTTTCAGAGCATCCCTCATGAAAATAGTCCCTTTAAGTTTCATCTTGCTTCTCTCCACCTTGGGCACAGAATCAGTCCTAAAGGTGGTTGGAGGTAGATAACGTGTTGTCCTCCTGCCTCTTTTTAGAATAACCTTGCACCTGGCAACCTTTCTGGCCACTTTAGACTCAACAAAGTTCCTCATGCCCAGGGAGATGTTTGCATAGGGCTGGGGGTCTGGGTGGTGGGCACTTCCTAACTCAGCTTTCTAGCAGGCAGGTATTAAGGTAGAACATGAAGCCTTTGATCACGGTTATCATCTCTAAGGGACTTCTCTGCTTAATGATATTGATCAAATTGGTTTCTATTATGTTCTGGATATGTGATAGAACTTTATTTTTTTTAGAGCCCAATTCTAGAAGAAATATAACTTTGAGAATTATTTGCTGATTTCTTTTTAAATATTTGAGTTATGAAAAGATTCAAAAATTCAAAAAGAACAGAGAGTAACATAACAGATTATCTTCGCCTCTCCCCTCCAACATAGCCACTGTATTTAATGTATGTAGCCTTTCAGAACACATAAGAACACACAAAAATGCATGTGTGTTTAGATTATACACAGTGCTTTTGAATTTCTCACAAATGATAGCTTCTTTCAGTTTGCTTTTTCCACTCACACTTTGACCTCAGGGCTTCTTCACATTAACATATGGGATAGCCCCAGTTCACATCCCCAAGCCTACTTTGTCCCACACAGATGTGTGACCTGGGACCTGGCCTGAGTATCTCACAGCAGTCCCTGAGTTAGAAGATTCTGAGTAGAACCTGGGAACAGCCATTGACAGAGCTCCCTTAAAGCAGTTGTTTATATTCTCAGGTTTTGTGCGATTTATTTCTTCTTAACTCTAATGTTACACAACCTAAGAAGAAACAACTATAACTGCAGAGATACAAACTCATTTTTGTGACTGCAAGGTATAGTTAGTTTTTCAGTCCTCCTAATCAGCATGCTCTTCAGAAGTTAATGTTTGGACGATCCCTACGGGGTATCCAAACTTTTGTTTTTATTTTCCCGAGGCACAATGGAAGAATAAGAATTATCTTGGGCCCCATAGTAAATACACAAACACTAAGAAAAGCTGATGAGTATATATAAAGTTTCATGCATGCTTTTCCTGACATCTATGTTATCTGACACCACAAGTAACCAAAATAAGTCTTCATGAAATCTGCCCTCTTCATGGGCCCATGGGCTGCAGATTGGACACCCCAAATACCAAACTCACCGTTTTGGACTGTATTTTACTAAATTTTGTCAAAGTGCTCACCAAAATTATGTGTAGTCTGTTGCATTTCCATTTATAATAGAAACATTCCCTTTTATCCACACGTTCAGTACAATTAATATTATTATGCTGATATCTCAGCAAGTATGAAGTGATATAGCCTTGTTTACATTGTAAGTTTTCCAATTATTAGTGAAGCCAAGCATATCGTATGTACCTGTAACATGAATTTTTCTGTGAACTGAGTATGATAATTCTTTGTCATTTTTTTATATTTTTCCCTATTGATCTCTGGGGGTACTGTACACTCACAACAGGAGTACTAATTCTTTTTCAGTTACATCATAATTTTAAGCATTTAAAAGACTATCCAATGTTATCACATACATCTGTAAAATTATTGATGGTCATGATTATGACAGCTTAGAAATCAAATAGAGTGGAATTAATATAATTCCATTTACGAAAGGAAGGGAATTTGTAATTATATTTAAGATTGGTGTTCATCTCTGTTGCATGTTAATACATATAAAATGCTTTCATGCTCAAGGAGGTCAATTTCAATTACCTGTATTATTCAGTCATGTTAAATAGTTTAATCTCAATACAGACAACTGAAATAACCTGAGTTTAATGTTGTTGCTTTTAGAAATATAGTTTTATTTGATTTATATTTGTAGCAATACAACTCAAGATTCCCCACATTTTCTCTCAATGTAGTTTAAAATGAAAAGTAAAAAATTCAAATAGTATAGAAAACCAATCGTAAGTTATCACCCACAGAGATTCACCCCATGGATGGTTTGGTTTTAAAAATTTCTACCAACAGGTTGGTCACTCTTTTTTCCCCTAACCTTCTTCTTTTTTTTTTTTTTTTAAGTGTAACTTTTCCTAGTAGAAATACATTTTTCTAGGAATGTTTTACTCTGACCCTAGAGAGTAAAGTAATTTAGCAGAGTTTCTCTCACAAGGATTAAAATGGATGTTAAAGTATCCACAGAGGAGGAAAGTGAGTATAAAGGTGAATCAGGCATGAAAGTTCAGAAATGGAAATAGATGAATGATATTTCTATTTTAACGTCCTTGTAAATAAAATGGATTGTGCTTTTGGCTGTCTTTTGCTCGAGGAATTGAGTGTTAAGATAACAGGTGAGGAAACTGAATTATAATTTTTGAGAATCAGCAGCATCTGTGGAGTAGGCAGTGGAGGTATTCCAGATGTCCCATTGAGTTTACTTTCCACAAACCTCCAGACATGTGTGCAGGTGTCCCAGTGAAAAGGAAGAGATGTCAGCTTTTTAGAAACTTATATATGCTTCGTCATTTGTATCAAAGTGATCCTGGGGACAGGGTCAATTTACCAATGGTCTTCTCTTTCTGTAGGCCTTTCCACTGCAGTGTTTTTCCTCTTAGTCCTTTCACAGTTTCCCTCCATCCCAATCCCAGTCTTGCCTCCATGTCCCAAATGCTGCATTCCTGAAAAATAGTAAAATAGATCAGATCACTTCATTCACATTTTATTGTGAAGCCCTGTGGGTTATGGTCTGCTACTCATCGGCAATGGTTATGACATCTGGTCTTAACTGTATGCACTGGTACTTTCAAAGGGCCCAGATTTCATCCAAGATTTTCGTATGAATTATCCCATTGAATCCTGAGATAGGGTCTTATTAAATGTAATAGATAATAAATGTAGATGGATGAAGAAAACCTGGCAAAAGATTCACATCTGTACCTAGCAGAAGTAAAACTCAACTCAGGTTAGGCTAACGTGAAATCTACACACATACACCATGCCACACGTGCACGGGCTTCACATCTTTTTCTCTTTTGCAAACTGTCGCCACATATGGAGTAATAGTTTACTTTTCCTGCTAAGGTAAGTGGCACCAAGACCACTAAATTAGGCCTACCCCAAACTGGACAGATGGGCAGCCTGCTCCGCTGGACTGTTGGAATGTCCTAGGGCCTGCCATGTTACCCAAAATCTAGAATGAGAGGTAGTGAAGGAAATATTGCCTAATCCACTGTTTTTCACTTTGTTTAACCCAGTGATGCCACGCTTTGCTGAGCAAGTAGAGGTTGCCATTGAAGCCCTGAGTGCCAACGTTCCTCAACCGTTTGAGGAGAATGAGTTCATCGATGCCTCGCGCCTGGTGTACGATGGTGTTCGGGACATCAGAAAGGCTGTGCTGATGATCAGGGTATGTGAGGCCTCTGCAGCTCAGAGCTGGCCAGTGCTTCTAATAGGGATTCTGAGAAATTAACTGTCTTTATTTTTTAGTAATTCAGTTTAACTTGGAAAGCTGTTTGGTTTCTTTAGTCAGACAAGGTAGACTTTTTACTTGTGGAGGGACGAATGATCCCAGCAAGCCTAGATTAGCACTAAACACACTAAAATGGAATATCCTCCCTACTTCTTAAATCCTCTGTTTCCTAAATGACACACCAGCTTAGGGACACCCCTGCTATCGTCCATTTGTGCTTCCTACTAAATCTGTCCTTCCATCAGGATCAGAAAATCATGGACCTGAAAGAAATGGAGATTACCCAGTTTCCTGGTATTTAGAACAATAATAATAGTTATTATTTTATAAATATAAAGGGATACATAATCAAAATTTTTTGGCCCTATAGCCTTATATCAAATCTTTTTCTGTCCCCCATCTTACTGTCTTCCTATCTTTAGACTTTGGTTTCCAGATAAGAGTGAGTCTCCAAACCATTGTCTAAGTAATTACATACAATCACAAGTCTAGAAAATATACATTATAAGTGACTTTAAAACTCTTTTATTATTTGCAACTTTTTTGGTGCACCCCCCAAGATTCCTTCATCTGTCTCTGTGAAGACACAGAGCTTAACATTCTATTTAATTGTTGCATAGTATTATAGTTCATTAAATGAGATCTTTTTATCACAGTAGTATTCAAGCATATTCATTAGCCAAAGAACTCTTTCTTCAAATAAACCGAATAGGCAAAAGTGCAATTGATGACACAGATACATCTATGGCTATTATGACTGAAGTAGAGATGGGACTTCTGCAATGTTAACCCCAAGAGTATGGTATCCAATAGAAATATTTATTAAAATAATTTTAAATTTTATGGTAAAGATATTTAAAAATCAAAAAGAAACAGATGAAATTGTAGTTTTAAAAAATATATTTTAATCAAATATATAAAACACGCCATCCTTTCAACATGTGGCAGTAGCCACATTTAAAGTGCTCAGTAGCTTCACGTAGCCAGTGGACAAGCAGCCCTAGATTGTGTCCTCACCCTTTATCTTCACCTTCTGCCTCCACAGATGTCTCTGTGGCTAATCCAGGAAACCATGAAGTGTTTGCTTAGTGGGCTTTGAAAACTTTTTCTGATCAATCATTGAATATTTCGACTGACAGCCCTCCCCAAAAGAAAACACTACAAAACAGTATCAACCACCTTGTTTGTTTTCTGTGCACAGTCCCTCAGGTATCCCACGACACACTGCCCTGCATCTGAAATGACAGGAACAGCGCAGAGTAGGGCTTCACCACAAAGGGTTTCTCTTGTGTTATTTCCTGACATTCGTGCTTCTTCTGAAACGTCCATCACCGCCTTTACTTGAGAGCCCAAATACCATCTCCTGATCTTCTCTTCTTTAAGGCAGCTTGGTTTTTTTATATGGTAAATGTTAATATTCCCCTCATAATAATCCCAGGATCAACTCCAAACTATGAGATCATGAAGTAAGTGGTATCACACAATACTAATCATACTTCAAATCACGGTTCAGATTTGTTATTGGAAGACTCTCACCTGTTGTTTGAACTTGCCCATTTTATACCTGTCGAATTCTGACTATCTTTTGAAGCCTGGCCCAAACATTTCCTCCCTATTTTTCTCCTTTGACAATAATGACCCTCTCCTTTAATCACCTTAAGAGTTCCTGCCTATGACAGTATTTGTTACACTATTTCCTTTGTATGTTTCTTACCTCCTCTGGACTGTAAACTGTTAGATAGCAAAGGCTGTCCCTTTTTCTTTTCCTTTTGCCATGGTACTTTGTCTGACACAGAGCCTCACACTATGTGTAGGAGTAGGTGGGGTGGGGGTAGAAGAAAGAGGGAAGATAGAGAAAGAGAGGGACCTAGAAAGATAGGAGGAAGACAGAGGAAAAAGATATAAGAATTGGAAGAAAAAGAAAGGAAGGATATGGCTCGGCACCTGTGGCTCAAGTGACAAAACATGCCAACCATATTCATCATAGCTGACAGGTTCGAATCCAGCCTGGCCCCACCAAACAACAATGACGGCTACAACCAAAAAATAGCCGAGCGTTGTGGCAGGGACCTGTAGCCCCAGCTACTTGGCAGGCAGAGGCAGGAGAATTGGTTGAGCCCAGGAGTTGGAGGTTGTTGTGAGCTGTGATGCCACAGCATTCTACCCAAGGTGACAGCTTGCAGCTCTGTCTCAAACAAAAAAAAAAAAAAAAAAAGAAAAGAAAGAAAGGAAGGATAATGAGACTTTTAAGCCCATAACAAATTAGATATTTTTTCCCATTTAATACTAACTTGTGAAATAAGGTAAAGACCATGAGGGTTATGTTTTCAAAGCAAGTGGCAGTGAATCCTACTATAATCCCCAAGACTCCCTCTTTTGCCATTTTTCTGCTTTGTTAACCTTCACATTTTTGTGACAACCATTCATCTGGGAGGCTGAGGAAGTTTATAGCCATCATTCACTTATTCATTCATGAGCTTTAAAAAACCATAATGTTAGATAAAAATGCCATATCTTTGTCACATGAAGTGTCATTCCTCTATCTTGACATTTCGAGTGATTTGATTAAGGGATTTCACACCACTTAAAATTTAGGAAGAGAGAAATATACAGTATGTATAAATTGTTATTTTTAAAATCTTTCTCATTCAGCACCCAAATGGCTTCATTTTGTACTTAAATAATTTCTTGTTTTTTTTTTTTCTTGAGTATAATGATTAAGTCTATTTAAAAAAATCTATTATACCAAGTCAGAGAGATAGACAACAAGACAAGAAGAATTGTTCCTTTCCCAGGAAATTTGACCATCCCTCCTTCTCTCCCAAAGTGTTGATTATACTTTGAGAAAGAAAGTCATCTTTTTCCCTCAAAATAAATGCAGAAATGAATAAAGGGTTAAATTTTCCATCACCTTGCCTCTTGGCAATCGATACATATTTAATGGCAACTTTGGTATCTGAGTACTCAAGGCCAGCTCCAGGCAACCCTCTGAAGTAGACAAAGCTTTGCTCTTTCTATATTCAACCTCAGCTTTCCCAGCCTTCCTTCTGTCTTGGAGCAAGTTTATTCTTCCCTTCCTCTAGGAGACTATTTTTTCTTTATTTTTCATTGGGGCTTATCCGCTGTGATCAGTCAGATACATAGGAGTTTTCTGATTAGCCCCACAAAGTAGTTTCAAAAATAAGCATATCTGGCAGACCAACATTATTTGTAGTAGTTATGCTCTATAAATTCACGTGAACCCTAAATTAACAAATACTAAACCATTGCTCCTGGGGGAATGGAGGATTAGGTTAGTTGAACTTCTGGTCACATTTTGATCAACTGATCACACAAAACCTTGTTTTATGTGTAATTGTGTTCAAAACACTTCATTCCATATATATTGTTGATTGATTAACATTGCCTTATTGGCCAACAGTACTAACTCATGCTTGAATGGAGCTTGTTTGACATGTGTTTCTCTATAAGAGATATCACAGCCTTCTTGCTCTTGGGAACAGTCAATAACACTCGATAACAGTTCAGCACTATATTTGGGGGCAGTTTTAAGCAAATCACCAGGAAAAAAAATAAGAAAAATGTGGCAGTAAATAAGCCACAGAAACAGCTCTCGTTTACAGTATGAAAACTTAAACCAGAGGGTAACACATTGTGCTGTTTGACCTTGACTGGGAACATGCATGTTGGATGACTCAAATTTTTTATACTCTATCATGTCTGGAAATAACTACAAAAGTACCGTGAACATGGAATTTTTGAATTACAAATAAATTTTAAGAATTAAAATAATTTTAATTTAATTACAAATTCACAAATAAGGAATCTGCAAATAATGAGGATACAGTGTATATCCAGGATGCAAAGAGTTATTGGAAATGAAAATAAATAGATAGGGTAGAAGGTGGTAATGTCTTGGTTTCAGGAGATTTGTATTCAACAAAACAGTAGGGGCTTCTCATAAGAATGACCCTGAGAGATCTACAGTGATACCTGTATACTAATCTTTTACAATCAGAATTCATTAATTTGGTTGTATATGATACTTTAGAAAGCAGGGAAAAATAATAGGGGTGGGACAGTGTTCAGATGACAGTACCAACCATATTTTGCAGTATATAATTCACAACCACATTTTGGCCCAAATTTCATGAAAAAAAAGTTTTTGTTTTAATTTTTAATTCAAAGTTTTATTTGCTTATATTAAATACTTTTTTGTATTATAAAGAAATTTTAGGACTTTTTTAACCTATTGCGATCTAAGGAATTTTATCTAACATAATTAGGAAACCCAAGCACAGATACAAGAAATTATATGTACTGGTAACGAATAATAGTATTGGTGTATAATGTTCATTCTCCTTTTTCCTCAAAAAGTTGGGGCAAAAAGTATGCATTATACATGGCAAAACACAGTATATTGTTTAACTCTCCATCTCCCAAAGTATGTACCAAGGTGTCCCGGAGCATCACAAAGTATTTAAAAAAATCAAAAGCAACAAGTAAACATCTCTTAGATTCTATATGAAATATTAGCTGAAGGTAGTTCAGTTTAAGCATTAAGTTGGCACATAGCTTTTGATATCATATATAGGTGAAGTTGGCTTTGTGATGACCACTATAATAAAAAGCACTCTCAAAAGTCAGTGGGTGTCCATTTAGATTCCAAGATTTGATTAAGCAGTACAGTGTACAACAGATAGTAAGTTATTAGATCACAAAAATGGATTAAGTTAATTGGACTAAACTGCTAGATCAGTAAAACTGTTAGGGGTTTTTGTTTGCTAATTTTAGCCTAGAGTCACTATGAAAAAAACTACTGGGACCCTGAGGGCACTATGAAGTAGTAAAATTTGGAATCTATACCTTAACTATTTGGGAGTCTTAGCATGCTAATTACTTTCTCTGTGCCTCAGTTTCCTTGTCTATGAATGGTGACAAACTTTACCACAGCTATCACAAACTAGCATAGACCTGGGACTTGGCAAGTTCCCAAGAAATACTTCTTTTCCTCTTCCAGCTGGGTGAAGTTTATCTTTTTATCATCAGTTGACAAAAGATAATTTATAAATATATCCACAATATACTGAATACTGCAGTATTTGTCATAGCAGAAAAGATTGAAAAGACTTTAGAATCTACTTATTGACAAAATATATTTACTTAATACAGGTTGTCCTTTTCTAGTTAATCAACATGGCCCTGTAAGATCCCTGGTTTTATTTTCTTAACTAATTAGAAATAATTCAGTATTATTTATTTTTAATCCAGTCTTGCTCACTCATTCATCAATATTTGCTAGAAGAATACCATACACCCACATTGTTGAGCTGCCCTAAAGAAAGAGGTAAGAAAAGTAGTCAAAAAGTCCCTGGTATATATAATGCCACACATTGTGCCAGAGAGAAAGCTAAGGCAATTTAAAGGGAGTAGAGTTCAGGGTGGCATGGATTTTATGAAGGATGGTCATTGACAGGGTAACATTTGAAAAAAGACTTGGAGAAAGAACAGGAAACAAGCTCCAGAGTTATTTTTTGGAGGACATTTCAGGCACAGGGAATGGCAAGTGTGAGGGCCAGAGGGTTGGGAGTGGACTAGAGGGCTTAAACCATGTTGAATAAGATGGGAGTTGCTGGAGGGTTCTGAGCAGGAGAAGAGCACGATCTAACTTAGACCTTATGGGAACCACCTGTCTGTGCTGTTGAGAATACTCTGTGTGTCTCAAGGGCAGAAGACCCCAGAGTAACCCAGGCTAGAGATGCTGGGGGCGGGTCACTCCTGACTCGGGGAATTTTTTTGTCTCTGTTGGGATTAAATCTCTAATTCTGTCTTCTAATCTGCAACCCGGTCCAGTGTGGTAGAACTCTGTTACAAAATCCTTCCTCATGAGTTACTCAGATTCTCCTGCCAACTTATCTTGTCACCCTCCTCCTAGTAAAACTTTCATATACATTTTAACCTTTTCTCTAAGCAGCCCTTATTACATTTTACTCAGCTGTCTAGGTGGAATGACTGTGAATCTTTCCACATTTTTTCATTTTGCTTCTCTATCAAGACTGTTGTAGAGGAAATGTAGCAGGAGGGAAAGGTGGGTTTATCCTATTTGACTGACATGTGGTGTGCCCCTGGATATTCTGGGGCCTCTATAATAGAAACACATTGATCTCCTAGACTTTTAAAGGGGAGAGATTTTAGAGGCTAATACTTTTTTTTTTTTTTTTGAGACAGAGTCTTTCGAGTTGCCCAGTCTTGAGTGAAATAAGTAGCATCATTGTAGCTCACAGCAACTTCCCACACCTGCGGTCACATATCCTCTTGCCTCAGCCTCCTGAGCAGCTAGAACCACAGGCATATGCCACCACACCTGGCTAATTTTTCTCATTTTTACAGAGACATCACCTTGCTCTTGCTCAGGCTGGTCTTAAACTTCTGGCCTCAAGTGATCTTCCCACCTCTCCGTAGAGGCTAATTGTGCCATTTCACAGATAAGACCCACTTTCAAAACCCAATAGTTAAATAGTAGGGGAGCCTAGCAATGCAAAATAGACCCAAAGTGTTTGTTGTCTGTTGAAAGGAGGCCTTCTCTAAGTACACATGGGCAGAACTGAGGCTTCGCCTTCAGTGTCTAGCCCCCAGTGCAGTGACCTACATATTTTGTTTATTCTTTTATCCTACAACACTACCTAATAGTACAAGTCTAATCTCCCTGATCTCATTTACAGACCCTCCATAGTTTGTTATGTCTCCTTTAATTTGTGGTGGTTCTTGACCAACTGAAAAATAATACTCATGCTTTTAAAAATGAGTAATTCAAAAAATAACAGCATGAATGGCAGAGACATTTACATGCAATTAGCAAACTGCACATGCACAGAACTATTTATACGGCTGGCATGTTTAAGGCACATAGAAATATTTTAAGCCCATCTATTTGCCTGGTGGTATTCGCGATGGTTAAAACTATAAGCTCTGAAGCCCTCAACTTGTTGCCCATTTCCGCCATTTCCTAAGTGTGACACCTTAGAAAACTTACTCAGCTCTGAGACTGTTCATACATGTATAAAATAGGGATTGCAATTACTTCAGTAGGTTATTGTAAGGATCAACACCTCTAGCTGAATGCCTGTCTCATAGTGGGTGGTAAACCATGACTGCTATTATGTTAATGTTGTAATTAAGTGTTATGTTTTACTATTAAGCACAATAATTATTGCTATCATTTATGAATTTATTTTTATGGTTCACAGAGCATTTTCCTATACATCTGGGCTTAGGAGTCCTGTGGGGCAGGCAGGGCAAATAGCAATTATAATCTCTATTTTATGTGCGAGGAGACAGAAACAGCAAAATGAAGTGACTTGCCAACAGCATACAGCTTAAGAGTGGCAGAGTTAGGCCTCAAACATCCCAGTCCCCTGGGTCCACATCCAGGTTATTATTTTTTCATTCTAAATTTTTTCTTTACTTTGGTTCTTGGGCCATTATCAGTGTAATAAAAGCTCATCATTATTGGCCTTATGCTGCCAGATTGAGTTTTTCATTGACTCATCCACTAAATATGCAGATCACTGAAATATTTGGACACAGACTATAGGTACTGTCACATTCTGCATATTTCTGTTGAGTGAGATTTTCTATCTTTCATTTTTCCTTTTCCCTTTCAAGAACTAATGATGAAAAGTGCTTGTAATCTTGTCATCTCATCTGTCAGCATAATTTACCAACTTGCTGTAATTGTTCCACACTATACTCCAGCACAGTGATGAATGATCAGAGAAAATATTGTCTCTGTCCACAATAAAAATACAACCAGTTATATGAACCAGGTTCTGCCTGCCCCACCCTTGCTTTTGTGAATAAAATATGGGAATAAAAGCTCTTTCTTCTCTCATTATTTTAATATTTCTATGTAGGAAAATTGAACATCTGTAGATGACTGAGTGAATGTTAATAAGGTTGATGGTTGAGAGAGAAGGAAAAACAAAAGTGATACTCCAAAGCTTGGAAAATTACTAGGCATAACGTGATATTGGCATGAAGGACCCCATTTTATGCCTGTCTGATTAATCTCAAGGATTCATCAATAACCACACCTGATTAATTACACAGAGGTAGCCAAAGAAACCAGCAGAATAAAAATTCACTCTTTTGGATGTGGAATAGACAAATGCATCATCAGTCCTGCTTGTGATCTGTTCTGTTCTCTTGGAAGACAGGGCCCTGGGAAGTGGCCACGCAGAGGGGTAGGGGTAAAGATTAGCAACTTCAGATATGCTGATTTCTCTGTTTTTATTTTTAGACCCCAGAGGAACTAGAGGATGATTCTGACTTTGAGCAGGAGGATTATGACGTGCGTAGCCGGACAAGTGTTCAGACCGAAGATGATCAGCTCATTGCCGGGCAGAGTGCACGGGTGAGTAGATGTCTAGGACTTTGGTCTGGTGTGCAGGCGTTGTGTTTCCCATAATTATGAGAGGAAATTTCTGAATTGCAGAGATCTGGAACCCCAGAGATTCAGGGCTTAGAAATCTTCACTCTTTATTTGGGGTTGTTTATAGTAATTCACATTTTACACAGTGGAAATCACCACCACCACTCCTGATTCCCCCTAACTTCTCTCTTTATTTAAGAGTTAAATCATAGCAGCCACATCAAAGCAAACCCTTGTATGTATAATTGATTTTGTTAGGGCTGGGATTATAATTAAACTATAAACAAGGGATAATTTAGTAATTTTCATGTTTTGCATTAGCATAGTCACCATTGTTCTGCTTGAAATCTCCAAGCTTGTTGACAACACAAGAGGCGATGACAAATGGGGAATCAGGGTGCTACTTTATCAGTGCCTGGGCTATTGCTCCTTACTCTGGCCTTGGGTCTGTGATATTCAAAACCACATCTTGTGGAATTGGTTCAAGGCCAGCAGGTAGAGCGAGAACCTTTGGTTTCCCTCTGATACCTGCCTTTGCCAGGATAGTAAACTTGAATCTGTCTGCATTGTGGTAGAAAAATAAATTAGAGAGACATACTAGAAATATGCCAGATTTAAGGAATAGAGCCAAAGACAAAAGATAGAATACCAGCTCTGCTTGATACTTGAATATTCCATAATACTGTTCACCAACACAGTGATCCAAAGGGCATCCTGGAATTGGACCAAGATGATTAGCTTTATTGCCCAAAGGGTGGATTTAGAAGTATAGATGATAGAGGGAGGTGTTAGGAGATTAAAGCCAGAGGGATCATATTAAGATTATCTGTTTTTTTAAGGCTCTATTTCCATGGACCAAAAACAACTTCTACTATAACTGATAATAAGATATTCTAAGTTTCTATATTAAGTTTTACTTAAAGATAACAAATAAGAAGCAGGAAGTTGAGAAAGAGGTGGTCATTTAGGTTGGGGATTGGAAAACCCCAGAAAGTCACATTGCCTTGGGAATTATGAAAGAATAGTAGGAAAAAACCAATCACAACTTAAAGAACACTTGGGCTGCGCCTGTGGCTCCAGGAGTAGGGCACCGGCCCCATATATCGGAGGTGGTGGGTTCAAACCCAGCCCCCGCCAAAAAAATTAAAAAATAAATAAAAAAATAAAGAACACTTTAAGGAAATACTGAGTAAAAAAAGACTTTTGTGCCTAAAAACCAATTTCACCTATGTGCTTAATGTCCTGACATTCTCACCCGGTGATCAAATGATCCAGAAGGATATGAGTGGACATTCGTAGGAGAAAAGGAAATGGAAAGTCAAGAACATCAGAGACTCATCAGCTTTGCTTTCAGACAGACTTGGTTTTGAATAGTTAAGAGTAGAGGGAAGACCATCCTCCAAGCTACGTGTTGCTTGATGTCTCTGAGTTTCAGACACATCATCTATAAAGTGTGAATGATAGACTTACTTTATATCTTACTTTTGATATTTGGTTATTTAATACTTATACAATAATGGACACAATATTTGCCATACAGTAAGTGTTCACTGAAGATGGCTGTGGTAAATATCCTTTAGAAGAGAAATTCCTTCAGATTAAGTGATGGTGACAGTGGAAAAGCACACAGAAGGACATGGAGCCCCTTACTTCAAAAATTTCTTGCAGATGGTACTTGATCCCCCGCTAAAATGTTGAAAATTAGGAAGGCCAATAAGCTGAGAATCTTTTAAGGCTGTGTTGGCATAACACCAAACTAATTAAACAAGTCAATTTACCTTCAGAATTAAGTAAAACCAACATTTGTATGTCACTGACAAAGGACAAGTTTGAGCAATTCATTCAAACATAAACAATTTAAAGTCAACTTGATTGACTGAGTGTAACTCAGTACAGATACAGACAGAAAGATTAAGACCTGTTGTACAAAGCTTATCTTGGTTGATAATTGCCATCTTGTCAAAATAGCACAATCAGCCCTCATTTTTACAGGGAGACATAGACTCCCAGTGTGCTTCCCTTTATTTCATGCATCTTAAGTTCGACACCAAGTCAGTGATGATGGTTCGAAATAAAACTCAGATGGCTTCTGTCCTATCATCTTTTATTTCCTCACGCTATTATTTTTTTGAAAGTTTATTCAGCATGAATTATGAACATGGTCCAAGATAGTAGGAACAAAGTACTTTTATATTCCAGCACTTGCTAATTTGCCTTTGAGGTCCATCATGTGGTCTGTGTGATTAACTTGCAGCAGACAGCCTTACTTATTGAGTCAGCCCATTTTAGCTTGTAATTATATGATGACAAATCAGAGATAGAGAATTATGGCTGTTAAGTTGGAAATAAGAGGGTGCAGTCAATTGCTCAGATGATAGATGGTTGAACTTTTGACCAGCAAAGTATATTAAATTGGTCAAAATTGTGAAAAAGGTGAATATTGTCTTTGACCAGTGGCATTTGCTCTTCCCAGCAGCTACTCCTGCCCTGTTAATGGTATTATTTTGTGTTTTCATTCAAAGAAATATTTCTCTCTGAAAATTGTAAATTAATTGAAAAGGAGGGTAAAGTGGGAAATAATCCTTCAGTAAGCCAGTCGCACATGGCTCTCAAAGCCAGGAATCTGAGTATCTTTTTGTTTCTTTTATATGTCCCTGTCTGCCACAGGTGTGCAACATTTTGAGGTTGGTACGGAAGGGGAGAGAATGGAATTGTATAAGGATGGTCATGATCTGATAAAATATAGAGGTGATCTTACCCTTTTATCCTAGATAGGACAGCTTTGAAACTATTTCTTCACAGGTTGACATAATTAAAATTGCTCAGGGAGAACCCTTGGGCACTATATAATTTGGAGTGACATAGACCTGATTTAACATGGGTTAAGTGAAGCGGTGTGACTTCATAGCAACTTTCTTAACCTCTCCATGCCTCATTCGCTTGTATCTTTAAGAGTGATGCACAACATTCTTCCCCCTAATATCATCAGGGGAACTGCATGATAAAAGGTATCACAACAGGGGAACTGCATGATAAAAGGATTTCTTATAACCATCAATGAGTTGGTGTGCTTGCAGCCTGAGCTAATCATTGGTTAGAAGGCTGGCCAGATAGTTTCACCTGAAAGAAGCTGGATTATTCAGACAAGCATGAGAATATTTTTTACTTGAATTCATGGGATAATCACTTAAATTTTCCCATTTACATCACAGCCTGAGACTGAGAAGAATCAAAGGACCCACCCTTCTTCAATACTTATATTTATTACCCTATTTTTATATCAAGTATGTAGAAACAGGCACATGAAGTTTTAGCCCCTCAAATCATTGTTTATAAATGGTCTTATACTTGAAGGCTTAATGTTAGGCTCTTACTGTATGCATAAGAAATGATCTCTTGTCAGTTTGGGAGCCCATATACTTTAAAAGTCATTTTTTGCCTGGGTGCTATGTTTTATGCCTGTAATTCTAGAACTCTGGGAGGCCAAGGTGGATGAATTGCTTGAGCTCAGGAGTTGGAGACCAGCCTGAGCTAAAGCAAGACCTCATCTCTACTAAAAAAAAAAAAAAAATAGCTGGGTGTTGTGGTGGGTGCCTGTAGTCCCAGGTACTTGAGAGGCAGAGGCAAGAGGATCTCTAGGCCAGGCCTGGTGCCTCTCACCTGGGATCTCAGGACCCTCGGAGGCTGAGATAAGTGGATTGCCTGAGCTCACAGGTTCCAGACCAGCCAGAGAGAGACCTCGTCTCTAAAAAGAAAAATAGCTGGGCATTGTGGCAGGTGCTTGTAGTTTCAGGTACTTGGAAGGCTGAAGCAGAAGAATTGCTTATGCCCAAGAGTTTGAGATTGCTGTGAGCAATAATGCCGTGGCACTCTACCCAGGGCAACAGAGTAAGATTGTCTCAAAAAAAATAAGAAGTCATTTTTTTCTTGGAGTCATTTATTTTCTAAGGAAAATAATATGAAAAGTTCCTCAAAATACTTAGATTAAAAAAGAAAATGTTGGGCTTATATGAATGATATATATTATTATTATTGTTATTATTTTTGAGACAGAGTCTTACTACATTGCCCTTGGTAGAGGGCCGTGGCAGCACAGCTCACAGCAACCGCAAACTCTTCGGCTTAAGCGATTCTCTTGCCTCAGCCTCCCACAATATATTCTTCTTAATAGGTAGAGATTACAACATTGTTCCCCCCAAATAGTTGGTTGTTCAGAGTAAAACCTGGAAGGGACTTTGGGATAGAGGAAGGGTGCCTTATAGATACCATTAATTTAGGGCCCCAAATGAGCAAGGTCAATAATGGGTAGCCATACTCAGCTGCTGTGAAAAGAAGCTGCAGAAACTCTCAGACTGCCCTAGGTGGTCACAACACAGAAACTGAAGAGCTGATGTTTTCTTTCTTTCTTTCTTTTTTTTTTTTTTATTGAATCATAGCTGCGTACATTAGTTCAATCATGGGGTACAGTGTGGGGGCTTCACATGCAATCTGAGATATTTTTATCAACCTGATTGACATACCATTCATGATATAGTTTTCTTTCTTATTGGCCATGAAAATTATTTGCCTTTTGTCCCTTTAGTTTGAGGCAATGGACAGTTACATGTTATGTGTTTTGTATTAGGTTCGATTTCCATGTAGCTGGCCTTCATTTTGTTATTTTTTTCTAGCTAGAATGGCTTTAATGTGTTAACATTTCAAACTGCTGAGTTACATTGATAAGACCTAATTAAAACTCATGTGTTGAATTTTAATTTGATTAACTTGCAAATTTTGCAGTTTGTGATCTACTGTTTATAGATAACCTTTTTTTAAATTCCACTTTCAGAAAAGGTCAATTATGAATTTTGAAAAGCAAGAGCATTTTACGAATATTTAGGAAAAGGCTTCGGCTCATGGATAGCTACATAACCAGAAGCAGATATAACAACCCTGGCACCCGCGTCACACACCATTAAGTGTATTATGCAGGTCAACCATCCCTATCTTTTTTCTTTTTGCAAATCTACTTTGAAAGGGTCAGCTTTTCTTCAGAATTGTGTCCTTACAACATGTTTGTAGGTTCTGGCAGTTTCTTTTGTATTACATTAATGCAGTGAGTGGGGAAAAACGTTTGAGCAGTCAAAACATGTTTATCATGCTTCTTCTCTGTGCAGGATGTGGAGGCCTCAGGCCTAAGGCAGCACATAAGGAAGTCAAAGGTAGGGCATTAATAGGAATTAATTACAAAGCAAAATAAAGCAGTTAATATGCAAGCGCTAAATTGTATAATGGAAACTGGAGTGCTATGGTTGACAGAGTGTACACACTTCAATGCGCAAACAGCATTTTGGGGATGATGAAGTGTGTATTGTTTTCCATCTGGGGATTGAACGTGGAGCCTAGAAGTCTGAGAGTTCATAGACTCTTACAGAGAAGCATCTAGTGAATACTTTAAATGATGCTGGTTTAGGACCTGTGAGGTCTAAATAAAACATGATTAGCTCTTTTGTACAAGAAGGACAATGAATTTAGGACAGCATTAGGTCACCAGACAGGGATGCTTTAGTGAAAAAAAAGTTCATATTTAACTTCTGCTATTCAAACCCTGTCTTGAATACAATGGACTAGCTGCCTTGTTATAAAATTAAGATAATATTAAAAATGTGAGTTAGGCTCGGTGCCTGTGGCTCAATGGGCTAAGGCGCCAGCCACGTACACCTGAGCTGGCGGGTTTGAATCCAGCCTGGGCCCACCAAACAACAATGAAGGCTGCAACCAAAAAAAAAAAAAAAATGATTCGAATCCAGCCTGGGCCCGCCAAACAACAATGACGGCTGCAAACAAAAAATGGTCGGGTGTGGTGGGGGGCACCTGTGGTCCCAGCTACTTGGGAGGCGGAGGCAGGAGACGCGCTTGAGTCCAGGAATTGGAGGTTGCTGTGAGCTGTGATGCCACAGCATTCTATCCAGGG
>CAUYON010179185.1:0-17937 GCA_963573935.1 Arctocebus calabarensis
ATGTTGAATAGTAATGGTGACAGAGGACAACCTTGTCTTGTTTCAGTTCTAAGAGGAAAAGCTTTCAGTTTTACTCCATTCAGTAAAATATTAGCAGTGGGTTTGTCATAGATAGCTTTGATCAGTTTCCGAAATGTGCTACCTATGCTGATACTCTTCAGTGTGCTAATTAGAAAAGGATGCTGGATTTTATCAAATGCTTTTTCTGCATCTATTGAGAGGATCATATGGTCTTTGTTTTTGCTTCTATTGTTACGGCAAATAATGTTTATGGACTTGCACATGTTAAACCAGCCTTGCATCCCTGGGATGAGACCTACTTGATCATGATGTATGACTTTTTTGATTATAAGCAGTAACCTATTGGCTAGGATTTTGTTGAGAATTTTTGCATCTATATTCATGAGTGAAATTTGTCTGAAATTCTCCTTTTCAGTTGGATCTTTTCCTGGTTTTGGTATCAGGGTGATGTTTGCTTTGTAGCACGTGTTGGGAAAGATTCCTCAATTTTTTGGAATAATTTCTGCAGTACGGGAATATGCTTTTCCTTGAAGGTTTGATAGAATTCTGGTGTGAAGCCATCTGGACCAGGGCATTTTTGGAAGATTTTCTGTTGTTTCTTGGATCTCAGTGCTTAAAATTGGTCTGATCAGGAGCTCTATTTCTTCCGGGCTAAGTCTAGGGAGAGGGTGTGATTCCAAATATTGATCCATTTCCTTCACATTGTCAAATTTCTGGGCATAGAGTTTCTGGTAGTATTCAGAGATGATCTCTTCTATCTCTGTGGTATCAGTTGTTATTTCCCCTTTATCATTTTGGATTGAGGTTACTAGAGATTTTACTTTTCTATTTCTAGTTAGTCTGGCCAAAGGTTTATCTATTTTATTTATTTATTTTTTAAAAACCAACTTATTGTTTCATTAATTTTCTGAATATTCTTTTGTTTTCAATTTCATTGATCTCTGATTTAATTTTGGATATTTCTTTTCCTCTGCTGGGCTTAGATTGTTCTTCTGCTGGGCTTAGATTGTTCTTCTTTTTCTAATTCTATAAGATGGTTTGTGAGTTTATTGATGCACTCTCTCTGTTTTTCAAATGTAGGCATCTAAAGTGATAAATTTTCCTCTCAGAACAGTTTTCGCAGTATTCCACAGGTTTTGGTAGCTTGTGTCTTCATTGTTATGCTCAAGGAAGTTAATGATTTCCTCTTTTATTTCTTCCTGCACCCAATCATTCAACAGGTTGTTTAATTTCCTTGCCTTTGTCTGGGGTTGAACATTTTTGTTGGAGTTGAGTTCCACCTTTAGTGCCTTGTGGTCTAAGATACAATGAAAAATTTCAGTTGTTTTGATTCTGTTGAGATTTGTTTCACTAGCATATGATCAGTTTTGGAGAATGTTTCATGGGGTGATGAGAAGAATGCATATTCTTTATCTTTGGGATAGAGTCATCTATAGGCATCTATCAAGCACAGTTGTTCTAGGGTCTCATTTAAGTCTCTTATACCTTTGTTTAAATTCTATTTAGAGAATCTTTCTAGCTCTGTAAGAGGAGTGTTAAAGTCCCCTGTTATTATGTTGTTATAAGGTATCATATTGCTCAAACTGAGTAAGGTCTGTTTCAAGAATCTGAGAGCATTTAAGTTGGGTGCATAAATATTTATAATTGAAATGTCTTCTAGTTGTATTTTTCCCTTGACCAATATAAAACCATGTTTGTCTTTTTTGACTTCAGTTTCTTTAAATCCACATGTATCTGAAAATATATTGCAACCCCTCTTTTCTTCTGAATTCCATTTGCCTGAAAAATTGTCTTCTAACCCTTAACTCTGAGTTTTAATTTGTCTTTTGAAGTTAGGCGTGTTTCTTGTGGACAGCAAATGGATAGCTTGTGTTTTTAATCCAATCAGCCAATCTATGCCTCTTCAGTGGGGAATTCAAGCCATTAACATTTGTTAAGATAATTGATAAGTGTGGTAGTTTTCTATTCATCTTATTTTGTGAGAGTTCATTGCTTAGTTTTATCTTTTGAATCATTATGGAAGTTAGGTTCTGTCCTTTAATTTCTGAGTTCTTTGCTGTTGATCCATTGTGATGGTCAGTGTGTAGAACACGTTGAAGTATTTCCTGTAGAACTGGTCTTGTGGCAAATTTCCTCAATGTTTGCATATCAGTAAATGATTTGATTTCTCTGTTAATTTTAAAGCTTAGCTTAGCAGGATATAGAATTCTGGGCTGGAAATTGTTCTTTTTAAGTAGATTGACGGTAGATGGCCATTGTTTTCTTGCTTGAAAAGTTTCATTAGAGAAGTCTGTAGTCACCCTAATGGATTTGCCCCCTGTAGGTCAACTGGCACTTACTCCAGGCAGCTTGAAGAATCTTTTCTTTTATCTTGAGTTTGGACAGGTTCATCACAATGTGTCTTGGAGAAGCTCTGTTACAGTTGAGGTGACCTGGGGTCAGATATCCCTCTGAAAGGAGTGTGTCAGAATCTTTGGTGATATTTGGGAAATTTTCATTTATAATATTCTCTAGTATGGCTTCCATTCCCCTGAGGCATTCTTCTTCCCCTTCTGGGATACCTAAAACTCATATTTTTGAATACTTCATAAAATCTCATAAATCTGTCAGTAAATGTTCTGCTTTCTCTCTCTTCTTTTCTGCCTCTTTAAGTATCTAAGTTATCTCAAGGGCTTTGTCCTCTACCTCTGAGATTCTTTCTTTTGCATGGTCTAATCTGTTGTTGATACTTTCTATTGCATCTTTAAGTTCTCTTATTGACTACTTCAGTTCCTTCAGCTCTGCTATATCCTTTCTATATTCTTCATATCATTCATCTCTTAATTGATTCTGTTTTTTGATTTCCTTTTGGTTATTTTCCACTTTATCAGCAGTTTCTTTCAGTTTTTCCATCATTTCTTTCATTGTTTTCATCAACTGTAGTCTAAATTCCCTTTATGGTTGGAATCCTCTGCAGTAGATACTTCACAGTCCCTTGGGAGGGGTTGCTCTGGACTAGTTTTTAATGTTGCCAGGATTTTTCTGCTGATTCTTCCTCCCGAGTGTTTTCTTTTATGTTTCCTTGCCCTAATTTTTCTTCCACTTCCTCTTGCTCTTTAAGTTACCGTGCTGCTGACCTAGGGTTTCAAGGAGTCCTTTTGGTACAGGAGCAGAAGGATGAACAGATTGAAGAGCAAGAAGGAAAAAAGGTTTTAAAAAAAGAAGAAGAAGAAAGAGAAAGGGGGGGTGAGTAAAATGGAATATTGACAAAAAAAGAAGAGAGGCACAGAAAGAGGGAGACAGGAACAATATAGGTATACAGTAGGATAATTCGACCCAACCTTAAAAACCCCCAACCTCTAGGGGTGCCAGATTGGGTGGTTCCCTTGAGGTCAGCAGCTCTTTGCCAGCCTGTTCAGACATAGTACCCCACCTCCACCAAGTTGATAGAGAAGACAAAAACGCTATAAATCAAACAAAAACAAGCAACCAAAAAACTTTATGGGATAAAATTGGGAGAAAAACCAAATAATAGGGGTAGAAACACTAGAAAAAATGAGGTTCTAATTGTTAAAGAAGACAACAATGGAAAATTATATTTAAACTAGAAAAATGAAGAAAGGAAAGAAAGAAAAAAGAAAAAAAGAAAAATCTAGAGGGAAAATGTTGAAATTAAAAACAAAAACAAAGGCTCAGCACCTGTGGCTCAAGTGGCTAAAGCGCCAGGCACGTACACCTGAGCTGGTGGGTTTAAATCCAGCCCAAGCCTGCCAAACAACAATGATGGCTGCAACCGAAAAATGGCCGGGCGTTGTGGTGGGCGCCTGTAGTCCCAGCTACTTGGGAGGTGGAGGCAGGAGACTTGCTTGAGCCCTAGAGTTGCAGGTTGCTGTGAGCTGTGATTCCATGGCACTCTACCCAGGGTAATAGCTTAAGGCTCTGTTTAAAAAAAAAAAAAAAAAAGCAGTATATATCTTGCTGAATGTTGTCTGGGCAACAGGTGCTCTTCTGGTGTATGAGATGTTAATCACAATGCTGATACAGCTATACAAGATGGAAAGTGGAGGCCTCTGCTGATTTCTCAAACCATGCAGGATAGAAAGCCTAAATCTCTCCTCACCTTGCTTAAAAGGCACTTTAAACTGTTAACTTTGGCTAAGCAGAAGCTTCCCCAGGAAAGCACTTGTCATTGGGATCACTCCTGAAGTGGATGCCCACTTACCCAGTGTGCCATAACCAGTCTCACTCTATGCCCCTGAAGGCCAACGCTGTAAGGCATCTCAGTCCTCGCCTTTATGCTGTTCAGTCATTAGATTACACACCCAAGGCTTCCCGCCCAATCCTCACTCTGCAACACTGAGGGCAGAGCTAGTTCTCCCACAATAGCTCCGCAAGGCCCACAGCCAAACACTATTAGCTCCGTCTGGCTTAGGGCTCAGTCTGGGGCCCTAGACAATGCTTAAAGTCCTCTGCACTGTGACCTAAGGTATTTCAACTGAGTTCCAAGTCCAAAAAAATAAAAAAAGCTCACAGGTAAGGCCTTTCCAGTTTGCAGTCTCACTGCTGCTATACTTACAGCTGCTGGTGGGATTAGATGGAATGAACACATGCAACCGCTTGCCAGTTCTCCACTGCTTTTGTCCTCCTCATGGGGTCCAGAAGTCTCTCGCTGACTCCCTCTGTCCCCAAAGGGTTGTTTCTGGGCAGATCCTACCAGCCAGAGATGCCTGGAGTCTTCTCTCCCTGGTCTCACCATGTCCAGTTGCAAGAAAGCTGTTCTTGCTCCAGAATTCTTAACAAAATCTTCCATTAGGCTTTATGTTTGTGTCTGCTGAGTTTCTTTAGCAGCTATGAGAACTAATCTGTGAACAAAAAAAAAAAAAAAAAAAGAACTGAGCTGTAAGGGATAAGCAAAAAATGGGGCTGGAAGCAGAGGCTCAGGGACAGAAGCCCAGATCAATAGCTCTGGTTCAGAAAGATGTTACGGCCTCAACAAGGTCAGGGTCATGCCTTTGTCATAAGCTGTTCCACAAACACCTTTACAGTAAAATGATTTTTCTTCTTCTGGGTATACACCTAGTAATGGCATTGCAGGATCAAATAGAAGATCAACTTTTTGTTCTTTGAGGATTCTCCATATTTCTTTCTGTAAAGGTTGTATTAGTTTTCAATTCCACAAGCGGTGGCTAATCTCTTGACAGTTTTCATCAAAAGTCATTGATTTGGGAATTGAAATTTTCTAGTCAAATGTAATAAACACGTAGAAGTTTCCATTAATGGAAAACTCAAAGTCCATAAAATGGAAACTGAGGGAAATTTCTTTAAGTGTCCCAGACCCTAAACTGCAGAAGAAAAGATGCAAAATAAGCCGAATTTTCTGTCCTAGAGGAAATGGTATTGCAGTGACCTTAGACAGCTCAGGTGAAACACATCTCTCTGGTGTCAGTCAGAGAGCAACGTGGAAGGGAAGCCGGGAAGAAGCCAAGTCCCCTGAGGCAGATGAGGGCTAGTCCTCACTTCCATAAACCCAAGAAGTAGATGTGAAGGGCCAGGTCCTCCTCCCCAGTTAACAGGTGAAAAAAACTAAGGCTTAGGGAACATAAGGGGCTTGACCAGGCCAACAATTTAAATGTGCCCTTTTGTTACTTTGTACAAATCCCACTTCTCTTACCCCTGTGGTTTAAAAACCAGCTTGCCTCAAAATAAATACAGGTGCCCCCATCCCTTCCTGGAAAAAATCACTGCCTCTGTATTCCCTTAGGGCTCTGCTGGAGCATCAATAAGAAAATCAAAGCTGCAAGCCCAAGAAAGATGGGACCTCTCTTTTTTGCTCACTTTTCATTTTTCACACCAGGAAAAGTGACCGTCCGATAGTAAGTGTTCACTCCCAAACTACAGTATCTGAAATAGGAGAAGGGATTTAGCCCGTGTGGGGAAACATCTCTCTGTGTTAAACAAAAGGCATCCGTGTACCTGCTGAGGGAAGGGCTGGGGGGAAGTTTTCTCCAGAGAAATGTCCAGTCACTCGCTTTCATTGACTAACAGGTCCTCAGTATCAAGGCAGCATGAGCCTGATATTGAACAGAAAGCGACCAATCTGGGCAGTTCACAGTCATATATGATCTTCTGCTCACCTGAGAACAAGCTTTCAGTGAGAACCTACCAGGTGTCACACAGGATGCGAGGCAGTGAGGAAACAGAAATGAACTACAAACAGCCACTGCACCAGGGGAGGGACAACCGAGCACACATCCATGGAGCCCCATGGAGAGGCAAAACCACATTCTTCTATGCCACACCATCCCGACATGGATGCTGTCTGGGGCTGTCTAGACAGACTAGATGCTGTCTGTCTTTGTGAAATAACATCTGCTCCAGGCCATCCGAGGACTTCACCCTGCTGGATGCTCCCTGTGGAGGATCTGGAGTGCTGTCTGCTGCCACCCTGCCTGGCCATGCTCCCCTCCCATGGCACCACCTGATCCACGAAGCAGGCAGCCCTTCTCTTCCTATGTGGCCCAGTAACCGACCATGCAAGTTCACCGGACGTTAAAGCAACTGAGCAGGGGCCAACTGACTCTTTCACCTACATCTTCTGTCTTTGGCTCTGGTGTTTGTTCCACGTCACCAATGTCCCGTTCTGAATTCTAGGTTCTGTGAACAGTCACTAGAAACAGAAAATGGCTCACTTTTTCTTACAAATGTGCCATTTACATATGCTGTGACCAGTCCTCCATGAGCTGACTCCTCAGAAACCACACACACATTGGCTGCAGGCAATGCCACCTCTACAGGGCACACCTATTTCACTGTTACTTTATACCTACTTAAGAGAAATTCCTTTTATTATTAAAACCAAGGGGGCCATGAGACACTCCAGAGTCCCACTGAAGCAAGCGTTCCTCCCAGGAGGAAGGAAATATATTGATCCAAGATTTTGAGGGAGCCCTCTACGGCTACTTGTTAGGTTTTCTGGCAGGGGTGGGTGGGTGGGGAACAAAACCCAAAATGTGTAGCATTTATATAAAGCAACTTGAATCAAGAACCAAGGGACACCAGCAGCCCTCAATCAGCAATAAGGAGCGTCAGAAGAAAAAACATACACAGGAGAGAGAAGACACAAGCCTTTGTGTTCACAGCCTTGGGAAGATTCCAGGCGAGCGTCATTGCTTCATCCACCCGGGCTCACCAATGGGCCAAACGTTCTTATCCCAAATCCCCCCCGGCGCCTCCTGGCACTGGCATTTCTGAAGACTGTGCCTATCTGCCTTCCCCTCTCAGGAAAACAGAGTTTGTTGATAAGAAAGGATGAGGTATTTCACGGTCAATTTCCTAAAATGTCTTTCAGGAAAAAGTGATCTGGTCACGTACAGGAGACAATAGGGGAGGCCGGGAGAGTGACCAGGAAGGGGCCCAGCACAACACAAGCCTGTGGCCACTCAGTCAGACAGCTGAGGAAGGGACACAGGCACCCAGCCTTGCTCAGAGGCAGAGGAACGCCCACGCACCTAATATGTTAAAATGTCATGAACGTCATCCCCTGTACACAGTGTGGAGGGGGTTGGGCTGGGGAGGAAGCCACCCAGAAGAAATGTAACCCACACCTGCTCCCCTTCATGGACAGAAAGTGTCCTCACCAAAGACAAAAAAGGCTCCCAGAACACATGTAGATAATTGCCTATTTGAGTAGAAGGTGATCAAGGAGACAGATCTAAAAATGCTGATATGACTGTATTTTAAAAACCTCTAGCCAAGCTCGGAAGACAGAAAGGAAGGGCCTCGGGTGCCAGAGATGAAGCAGAGACTCAAATAGCAGCAAAACCACATTCTTCTATGCCACGCCGCCCCGACATGGGTGAGAGATGCTGCCACTGGGGCCAGAGACGCGACTGTGGACCCACCCAGAACACCGAAACCCAGCATCTAGCTGGGAGGGTAAAAGGACTAGCCATAGATAACCATCCGCCTTGTGAAAAAGGAGACTAGAGAAATTCCAGCTCTCAGGCCAGGGATGTGTCAAGAACCCTTGTCATCTGCCTGGGGCTCTGAATGGGAAGGAAAAGGTTTCCCATGAGAAATCAGAACCTCAAGCCGTACCACCTGCATGTGAAGGCTCCAAATTTGCACGATTAATGTGGTTCAGGGAATCTTGAGCCAAGAAATGAATTCAAAAACTTGTCTTGAATGGGTGAACCCTCGGGGCCCCCAGCAAAAGACAAACAAAGCCATTTTTTGTGGGAACATTTTCACAACCTGGGGCCTTGAGGACAACTCAGCCTTGGTCTTTCACAAGCCACATCCATTTCCTGTTGTGCTTGCAGATTTCAGCCTGGACATTTCCCACCAAAGGGAACCAGTGACCCTCAGAAGGGGCTGACTCCAGGTCTGGTGCAGTAAGTATGTTAGGTGACTGAGGCAATCTCTTTTATCTGAAGCCGGGCAGCTACTGTAATTTTAGCTATCAAATATTAGGGTCATAATAATAACAATTAGGGCCATGTCAAAAGAGTCAGCAACGATAGGAGGGGCAGTAAGAACAGCAGCCAGGATAGGCGGGAGATGGGGGGAAACACAACAAGATGTTTACAGCTGAGTACATGACGGTACTTAATATTAACAACTTACTAAAGGAATTAACTCATTATTTCAAAAACTGGTAAATAAGGAATCAAATACTTATCCCACTGTTTTAATTTAGGATCTTTTTAATGACTGGGAAAGACACAAGATGGAAATAAAGACTTGGTTACTTACGAGCCCTGGGGGTGTGCACAGCACACAGGAAAGTCAGAAAGCACACGGAGGGGGTGAAAGAAAGGGACCCATGGCTGGTGCCTTTACTGGGACGAGGACATCATCCAAATAGGTTTCCCACAAGGAGTTTTAATTTGTGGGTTTAAACCAATCAGGAAGGGGTTCCAGGAGGTCACGTAGTGACTGTAAGGTGGCCATGGTGGGATAGCTGCACAGTCCATGTGGGGCACGCAGGTCAGTGGACCAATCACGTGCTGCATCCCACTGTCCCACAGGGGAGTAGTCACCAGGCAACAACTGAGAAGGCAAATATCTGAGTCCATTAATACAGTCGAGGACATGATGGGGGGAAGGATGCAGAACTGGAAACCATGTCAGAATGCCTGAGCCCCACTTTCAGTATGATAAAGTCCAACTTACATTTAAAATGGATGCTGAGGCATCAGAAAATCATAGGCTTCTCAATGTGATGCCTCTCCTATGGAAACTCTTCCACTGGGTGTCAAAATAGCTAATGAGGGAAAGTTTTCTCTTCGTGGAAATATTGCACCAGATGCAGTGGCATAAGCCTGCAGTCTCAGTTACTTGGGAGGCTGAGGCAGGAGGATTGCTTGGGTCCAGGAGTTGACATTGCAGTGAACTATGATCATGTCACTGCCCTCTAGCTTGGGCAATGAAAAGAGAGAACCCCTCTCAAAGAAAGAAAGCATTCCATCTGATAAATGATGATGGAATGCTAGAAGTAAGCATCACAATTGTACCACCTTTATAAGTTCATGTATGAGGTCAGGGAGCATCCATGGTGCCACACATTGCAAAGACAGAGGCTATGAGGAACCAGGTACCACCCCACGGAAGTTCACAACAATATCCATGACCCTAAACAAATCTGTCAATGAGTTAAGTCTAAATGTGTATAAGTTTTTGAATCTAATTACTAATTTGTAGGAAACACAAAGAACAGAACAATTTAAATAAAAGTATGAGGAGGAAATTAGTGAAATCTAGACTATTGGGAATTCTATAATGTAGATGACTTGATTTGAGAAAGCAGGAGAAAGAGAGGTAAAGAAAGAAGATATTGATTAAAAGGAAGTTATAATATATAGTAAATTTTCCTAAGGTTAAGGATCTTACCTGAATAGTCATTCAAATAATTGATAAAAAAAAAAATAAATTATGTACCACAACCGAGTGGGATTTGCAAGGTATGCATGACTGATATCAATAGGCTAAAGAAAAAATTATATAATAATATTAATTGATACAGAAAAAAATTGTTAAACCCCCAAATCTAAACATCATTGAAAAAAAACTCTTAGCAAAGTAAGAATAAAGGGAAATTTTCTGAGCTTGATAAAGAATGTCAAAAAATGAATTTAATATCATCCTTAATGGTGTGAAGCTGGATCCTCTCCCCATAAATTTGGGGAGAAGACAAAGATGTCTCCTCTCACCACTTTTATTTAATATTAGGTTGTCCTACGTAGTGAAATAGGTTAAGACAAGTATAAGGTATACAGATTAGGAAGGAAGAAGTAAAACTGTTCACAGATGACATGATTGTCCATATTAAGAACCCCAAAGAATCAACAACAACAACAAAATCCCCATGGAAATAATATTCAAAGATAGCAAAGTTGCAGGATACAGAGATAATACACAAAAGCTGACTGCTTTCCTATAGAGCAGGAATGAACAATTGAAATTCAAAGTTAAAAACATAATAGCATCAAAAAAAAACATCTTGGTATAAATCTAATTTTAAAATGTATAGCATTTATACAGAGAAAACTACAAACTATTAGGGAGGAAATCAAACATAATGGCTGAAAAAAATCAATTCTTCCCAACTTGATCTATTCATTCAATGAAATCCCCATAAAATCTCAGAAAAATGTATTGTTTGATTGTCACATATATGAGATATGTGAAGACCTTGAATAGTCAACACAATACCATAGAAAAGAATGGGAGAAAGGAGGATGAAGAGGAAGAGAAGGAGGAGGAAAAGGAAGAGGGGTAATAGGAGGACAAGAATAACAACAAAGGCAGAGGACTCCACATTGCCTGAGTTTAAGCCTTACTATTAATATAAAGCTATAGCACTTGAGACAGCACAGTACTGACAAAAGAATAGACACAAGTTCAGTGGAACAGAATAGAGAGCCAGAAACAAATCCACACAAAAACCTATAGTCAGTGGATCTTTGATAAAGAAACAAAGGTGATTCAATTAGAGACATTATGATATGATATAAGAGAAATGATAATCTTTTTAAGAAATGATGTTGGAACAATTGGGTATTTATAAGTGAAAGATAACACAAAAAGATGAACCTAATGCAGACCTTATGCTTTTCACAAAAAATTAACACAAAACAGATCACAGACCCCAATGTTAAGATTATGAAATTTCAATACTTGATCTTAGCCAAAAGGCCAAGAAGTGATGGGATTATGAAATTTCTAGAAGAAAACATAAGAGAGCTTCTAGGTGACTTTGGGTTTGGCAACTAGTTTTAGATATACCAAAAGTACAATCCATGAAAAGAAAAAATGATAGCTTTTATTAAATTTAAAATGTCCCCTCTGCAAAAGATACTGTTAACAAAATAACAGATAAGCCAGGAGGTGGAAGAAAATATTTATAAAACATATATTTCAGAAAGGACTCATCTCTACCATATACAAGAAAAGCTTTCAAAATTCCACAATAAGAAAACAAACTTCCCAATTAAAAATGAGTAAAAAATATGAAGAGACATTTCACCAAAGAAGATATACAAATGGCAAATAAGTATATGGAAAAATGATAAGCATAACTTGTCATTAGGAAATTGCAAATTAAAATGATGACATACTACTACATACCTATTAGAATAGCTAAAATTAAAACAAACAAACAAAAACCTGACGATATCAAACGCTGATGAAGATGTGGAGCAACAGGAACTATCATTCACTGTTACTGGGAATGCAAAATGGCACAACCACTCTGGAAGACTCTCTGACAATCTTTTAAAAAGGCAAGCATACTTTTCTTAGTCTATGCAGGATGCCATAACAAAATACCACTGACTTGGTGTCTTAAGCAACAGCAATTTATTTTCTTACAGTGCTAGAGATTGAAAGCTTAAGAATCAGAGATCAAGGCTGGCTTGTAGACAACCATGCCACATGACTTTCCTCCTGTGTGGGCAAGAAGAGATAGTGAGATTTGTGGTGTCTCTTCTTATCAGATTAGGATATGCCTCCTTAAAGGTCCTATCTTCTAAACATGCTCACATTAGATTAAGGCTTTAACATGTAAATTTAGGGAGAAAATAATCTAGAACAACAGTCTTATGGCATAATCCAGTAATCACACATCTAGGTATTTACTTATATAAATACAAAAAATCTGCACTTGAATATTCATAATAGCTTCATTCATAATCACCAAAATTGGAAAGAACCAAGATGTCCTTCAATAGCTGAGTGGATAAACCAACTTATGCAATGAAAGGCTACAAGTGACCAAAAGAAATAAATTATCAAGCTGTGAACAAATGTGAACCTGACAGAGCAAATTCTTCAAGATGGATTCTGAGCAGCTAACTGAGCCTACATTTAAAATAGAGCCAAGTGCCCATTCACTGGCTAGAGGTCATACACACGCTGAGTTTCCTGAACAACCACACCTACTTTTATTTAACTCTGAGGCTTTCAGAGTTTACCTGAACCAACCAATCAAGGCTCAACTATATGTATCAATTAGAGCTCAGCACAACAGCCAATTGGAATGAAGCAAGTTTCAACCCTTCACTTGCATAAATGGGCCTGACTGGGAATTTGGGCAGAAACTTTTGCTTTAACAACCCAAAGCCTCCCTTTGACCTCTGAACTGCACCTTCATCTTACCCTGAAGGAGGCCTGCCCCCTTGGTTTGCAAACTGTTCACCAGAATAAAGACTCATTCCCCCAAATTCTGTTTCAGAAAACTTTTGTTCACAGAGCTAAGAAAAGAAATGGATGTATCTATTTAAATATATAGTGTTAAATAAAAGAAGGCAGTCTAAAAATGTTATATAACACTCTAATTAATGACCTTCTAGAAAAGGCAAAAGTATAGTGACAATTAAAAGATCAGTGGTTGCTGGGGGCTTAGAAAGAGGGGATGGGTACCTACTAAGTAAGGACAAGGGACTTCTTAGCATGATGAAACTATTCTTTATGATGCTATAATATGTGGATAGATGGCATTAACATTTGTGAAAACTCATAGAACTTTATAGCATAATGAGTAAACATTGAGGTAGGCAAATATTTTTAAAGTTGCAGAAAGTTGGAAATCCCAGAATGGGATGTGCAAAATGTGCCAAAACAATCTATCAAAAATGAATAAAATAATCTCACTGATGGGTGAAGGGAAAATGTACTAACCTAAGTAATTTGGGGTTATGAGTATTATGCATAAAAATTATAAAGACATCTCTATCACCTTGCCCTTTGTCTTCCAGATCTAAACTACCTTCTCCATTCCCAAGCAAAAGCATGGAGAAACGTCCACTGCTTACACATGAAGCTGTGACCAAAGGTACAGTTGGGGGAAGGGGTGCAGCCTATGCTGCATCTCCAGGCATAAACATGCCACACTGACATTTCTCCTGCACTGAAGTCTCCCCAACTTTATGTAAGGTACTCCTTGGTCAGTCCCTTCCCCAAAACCCAAAGAGAATCTGGGTCTACTCTCTGGGAGCTTACCCCACCACCAATTGTAGCATTTTTATGTGGGAAGAACAGAATTGAGAAACACACACCTGTAAACTTGGCTGCCTTCTTTCTTCCTCAAGCTGTTTTCCTGGAATCAGGTCTGCCCAATTCTTCTGACAAGTGGACTATTCTCTGTGTCATGGTCTCCCTGCCTCCTCAGTGACTCTGCATGACACTATCCTCTTCTTCTCCAGCAAGTAAGATTTATAACCTAATTTGAATGTGTAAAGTCAGCAGGATAACATAATAATAGGAATAAGAAAAATCCATGTTCCAAAATGTACTTTACACATAGCCATCTTGGCCAGGCACAAAACTCAATACATGGAAATGGAGGGAGAAAGAAGAGAGGGCGCAAAGGTAAACCAACTTGTTCATCCCACCTGGTGACAGACCTGTAAGCACTGTTGTTATTAATGTTGTTAGCAATGATAATTCAAAGTTTAAACATGTAGACATTATTTAAACATGTGGAGACAGAGTAAGAGAAAAAATTCTCTAAATAATCAAGAATAATCAAAAATAAAAATTTTAAAAGACTGCACAACAAAGGACAGAAAACAAAGGAAATTGCTAAAAACAAAAAATTTAAATACATGTAAGAAAAAATTAAGAACAAATTTATCTGATAAGTCAATAAATGTGAGGTAAATTCAGATGCTTAAAAAGAAGCTCAGACTTGATAAATAAACAAAACTTGGGTGATTGGTGTGTTCTCACCTAATATGCACAACGGAATGATATACAGCACACCTCCTTGGAGAGGGGCGCAAATACAACTTGAACTTTACCTAACAAATGCAAACACTGTAACCTAATCATCTGTACCTTCATATCAATCTGAAATTAAAAAATAATCTCAACCTCATGTTTTAAAAAGAAACATATAAAAAAGTTCAAATAAAAACTCATAATATATCCATTCATTATATATTATTGACATTTACATTACTAAGCAAAAATGAATAATGTTTATGAAATGGATCGATCATTCTGCTGTAGAACAAAATATTATTTAAGTAAATAGATGTTTGAAATATTGACTTCAAAAGAAATTGGAAACCTAATTAATCAATAACCATGAATGAAATTAAACACACTATAAGAAAGGTATCCTGACCTTAAAAATGCCTTATTCAGATAGTTTTATGTAAAAAATCTTGAAAGTTTTCAAAGAAGAAATAATTCCAACATATAAATTTCTCTAGAGCACAGTAAAGAAGCTTCTAGATTCTTTTTTTTCAAAGCCAGGAAAACAATGAGACTAAAATGTAAATAATATGAAACAGAAATCAGACCGGCCTTACATAAGAAAGCAATGTCAAGATCTTAATAAAGTATTAGCAAATATAATTCAGTAGTGTATAAGAAATAGAATACACTATGGCCAAGCTGAGTGCGCTCCAGAAATGCAAACATGGTTTGGTGTTAAGAAATCTACTGATGTAATTCATTGTAACTGTCAGGGTTCGGATATCAAATAACAGAACCCTCCCTAGCAGGCCTGGGAGTCAGTGACTGGGTGCTGAGTGGCTCACAGAAGCAGAGGCAGGACGGGAGAAATGGACACGAGGATGAGCTTCTGGGAACAGCTCTCAGACCAGCATCCCAGGCCAGCAAGAGTGCCCCTGCCCCTCTGTACCCAGATAGCCTCCGGCTCCAGCACTGCACTGCCACTGTCAACATGGGGACACACCACCCAGAGGCTGCCTCCACCAGAAAGCCCCAAGGACCAGGAAATAGACAGGAAAGGCACCATGCTCCAGCCCTAAGGTCACATCCCCTTCTGTGACCAGGCATATAGGGGCTCTGCACCCTGCCTGTCAGTTTTGGGTATCCAGAGACTGAACACTGCTCTGCTGCCACCTTGCCTGTCCGTAAGGCCAGCAAGAGGCAGCAGGAAGGTGGACTTCACAGCACTCTGCCTTCTGAGTCTCAGACCGAGGATCTGACTTCCAAACCTAAATCAAATCCGAAAACCCACCTGGAAAGCAGTCTCAGAGGCATGCTTCACCTTATATCTCTGACGCACGGGAGGGTGAGGGTGTACAGAGCACCGAGTTTTCATATACATCTGAGCTACCCTTCAGCTTCTCCAAATCCTTGTATCCTATTCCCGCAGCAATCACACCTCTGAACAAGAGCAGTAGCAATCAGCTCTTCCACATGGAACGCAACTCTCCTCCACTCCTCAAATAAAAGGAAACACACCTTGTCCCCAGAGGGGAACACCCAAGTCCCGTCAGCCACTATACACAAGTTCTCTGAAAAATCCAAGATTGGACTTCTGTAATCACGTCAGGGCTAAATTAGAATTAAAATCACTTAAGTTAAAAAAAAAGAGAGAGAAAGAGGAGAAAAATTGGTTAACATATATAAATACAATCCAAACAATAAAGGAATATGTGTATGAAACAGTTCTAATTTCAGCAATTGGTCATGAGACCAATGTTGTTGTAAGATTGATAAATAAATAGAAAATAAGCTAATATACGTCAATTTATTATTAGCTGTTTTATATATGTATAGCTGTTTGGCAATATAATTCACATGCCCTATAATTCATACATTATAAATGAACACTTCAGTGGCTTTTAGTATATTCACAGATTTGTGCAAACATAATCACAACCAATTTTAGAGTGTTTTCATCACCCCAGAAGTAAACCTCCTTATCCATCAGCAGTCACTCCCATTTGCTCCCAAATTCCCCCATTCCAGGGCTGGACATCTATTACTCTATTTCTGTCTCTTAAGATTTCCCCCAACCTAGATATCTCATACAAATTGAATTATCCAAGATGTGGTCTTTATTGACTGACTTCTTTTACTTAGCATAATGTTTTCACGCTTCATCCATGTTGTAGCACAGATCAGTGCTTCACTAATTTGTACTGCTGAATAATATTTCATTCCAGGGGTACACAATATTTATTTATACATTCACCATTTATGGAAATTTGGGTCATTTCTACTTTTTGGCTATTATGACTAATACTGCTATGGACATGTGTGCATATAGTTTTATGTAAAGATATGTTTTCATTTCTCTTAGATGTAATCTATTATAATAGAAGTGCAATTAGCTGGTCACACGTTAACTCTGTGTTTAACCTTTTGAGAAACTGCCAGACTGATTTCCACAGCAGCTGTACCCTATTACACTCCCCCAGCAAGGAATGAGGATTCCAGTTTGTCCACAACTTCACCAACATTTGTTATTATCTGTCTTTTTTATTACAGACACTGCAGTTAGCATGAATTGGGGTCTCATCTTGCATGTGCATTTCCCTGTCGGCTAATGGTGTAGAACTTTCCATGTGTTTATTGGCCATTCTTATATCTTAACAGCAGAAATTTTTAGTCAGATCTTTTGCTCATCGTTCAATTGAGTTGTCTCATGTCTTTTTAAAAAAAAACTAGGAAGAATGGTGAATAAGTCCACACTGATGGAATTTATTGCTTTAATCTTCTTATTTACCATCTTTGGTTGGCTCCATCTGTTTCCGTGGATGTGCATTATGACTGGGTGACATTTCTTTACTTCAGTAAGGCTTTGCACCTGCCACCTCCTTTGTCCTCTGACTGTTAAATATATTTCTTTGTGTTATAGGCCCCAAAACACATTAAATGCATGCTAGTTTATACAATTGCTCTCTGAAACATTTAAGAGCATAAATGAGGATAAATAAATATTTGTAGTGTTTTTTTCAGAATGTTGGAAGACCTTTACCAGTGCTGTTTGATTTTTTTATGTGAAGATTTGAATGTCGATCTGGGGTCATCTCTTTGAGCCTGAAGAACTTTCTTTGGCCTTTCTTATAAGGCTTTCTTCTCAGAATTTTCTCCATTTTATTTACCTAATAGCGTCTTTATTTTGTCTTCAATTTTGACTGATAGTTTTTCTGACATAAGATTGTTAGTTGCTATTTTTTTCTCCTCCTTATTAACCCTTTGAGTATGCCATCCATTGTCTGCTAGCTCCATTGTTTCTGATATAAAATCTTCTGTTAAGAGTATGTGAGAGGGTTCTTTGTATATGACAAGCCATTTTTTTTTCTGTTTTAAAGGTTTTTTTTTATTGTTGGATCATAGCTGAGTACATTAGTGCAATCAAGGTCTACAATGTGCTGGTTTCATATACAATCTAAAACGTTTTCATCAAACTGTTTGACATAGCCATCATGTCATTTTCTTACTTATTGTATGAAGACATTTGTATTCTGCATTTAGTAAGTTTTGTCCGAACCCGTCTAAGATGCACCTTAGGTGTGGCCCCACAATTTGCCCTTCCTCCACCCATCCAATTTCCCCATATTCTTAAGCTATAATTGGGTTATAGCCTTCATATGAAAGCTATAAGTTAGCTTCATAGTAGGGCTGAGTACATTGGATACTTTTTCTTCCATTCTTGAGATACTTTGCTAA
>CAUYON010179186.1:0-19157 GCA_963573935.1 Arctocebus calabarensis
TTATAAAAATAAGGCATTTCATATTTATTTTTAAGTTAACTAATTAAAAAATACTTACTTTCCCATTTAAGCTAATATATAATTAAAATATCTGAGTATTAAGAATTTGTCCTGAAAGCTAAATTTAGAATGTAGGAGACAAAACCTGAGATTTTTCAGCTATTCTTTTTGAAAAACATAAACTCCTGAAAGCAATATGTATTCTTACAGTAAATCATTGAGAAGCTACCATAGATGAGGCACTATAATAGGTACTGTGGGGGATAAAGAGACAAAATTTCTTTATAACAGGCTGATAATCCAAAGAAACTTGAATAAAATGCTTCCTGAAATTTGGTTATCTGACACTATGCCTGGTAGTGGAGTTTTTATCATGTAGAATCATGAGATGAGCCCAGTGGACCACACTGACTCAGAACATATCAGAGTCAAAGCTCTCAGGGTTGACCAAGTAACAGATTGATCTTGGATCCCAGGGCCTAGACTGTTTGGCTTGATCATTATCAGCATTATTAGTGATTGCTATTTAATGAGTCCCTTCTTCTAAGCCTTAGGCCCTGGGGGTTTCAGAGAGGAGATGTGGACTTGACACTGGCCTCCCTGTGCCTACCAGCCAGCTCTCACTGCTTACCACCTTCCCTCTTCAGCCTGCCCTGTGCTTCTAACCTCCTGCCCCTCCCAGGCTATCAACTTGGAAATTTAAGTATGTATGCTTTCATTACCCCAGAAAACTCAGATAATTTTTTAAAATCATGACTTGACACTGATACCCCAGTTCTAATTCAACAGTACAAGGTTCTTCCACTTCTTCCCTATTGCAGAACTTCCTTCTCCCTGTTAAACAAAAAATTACCTGTGATACTTGTTAAAGATAGCAAGGAAGATTTTATTCAAGAGGGACCATTGCACTGACAGTTTTGCAGCAAGGGAGAGAGATCTGGCTGAATTCCAAATGCAACAAGGATAAACGATTTATAGATACGGAGGAGGGTAGGGGTCAGTGGGTTGAAAATTACTAAGAGGAAACATCAAGATTAGGGGGATTCTTGTTAGACTAACTCAACTGGGTTCTTGTTGAAGGCAGGTCTAGGTGATAAGATATCAAGGCTAAAGGGTGAGGAATTTGATTAGATATCAAGGGCGATCATATATGAAGTGTAGAAGATTTTCACTAAAATGACTCAGGATTCTTGCTAAAACTGGACTAAGCCGATCAAGATAGAGCCCTAGGTGGAGGCCTGGTCAAAAAGAGAGCTCAGAGGAGTTTAACTCAAGTTTGGTCAAAGGAGAGAGCCTTTATTATCCCACAGTGAGAAAGTCAGCATTTATTTTGTTCTTTAAAAGTAATTTCTTGGCCAGGCATGGTGGTGCAGGCCCATAACTCTAGCACTTGGGGGGCTGAGGCAGGAGGATCACTTGCTGCATGCAGTTTGAGGGTGTGGTGAGCTATGATGATGCTATTGCATTCTAGCAAGGGTGACAGCAAGACCCTTTCTCCCCCCACCAAAAAAAATTTCCTTTCTATTTAACCAGGATGCAAAGTATTTCTCCTGTTATGAAAATCTAGATTTGCATTTTAATTTAGATAATATGTGTTTCATTTTATAATGTGATTCTCTATGGTACTATCAGCATTTTTTTTTTTTTTTGTAGAGACAGAGTCTCACTTTATCGCCCTTGGTAGAGTGCCATGGCGTCACACAGCTCATAGCAACCTCCAGCTCCTGGGCTTAGGCTATTCTTTTGCCTCAGCCTCCCGAGTAGCTGGGACTACAGGCGCCTGCCACAATGCCCAGCTATTTTTTTGTTGCAGTTCGGCTGGGGCCAGGTTTGAACTTGCCACCCTTGGTATATGGGGCCGGCGCCCTACTCACTGAGCCACAGGCGCTGCCCCTATCAGCATTTTTAATGCATTTAAAATTAAAATTATATTTACACAAAACTGTTTTTTTTTTTTTTTTTTTGGCAGAGTTTCACCTTGTTACCTTGTTGCCCTGGGTAGAGTGCTGTGCTGTCAGCACACAGCAATCTGCAACTTATGGGCTTAGGTGATTCTCTTGCCTCAGCCTCCTGTATAGCTGGGACTACTACACAAAACTTTTAGGAATGATATACAAATGCTCCTCAACTTATAATAGGGTTGCATTCTGATAAACCCATCATATGTCAAAAAATACAATAAGTCAAAAATACATTTAATACCCCAATAAACCCCATCATAAAGTTGAAAAATCGTCATTCGAACCCTTGCAAGTGGGGGACTATCTGTGCATTATTTGAAGCAAAACAGGTCTTTTTTTTTTGGCGTGGTTTTTGGCCAGGGCTGGGTTTGAACCCGCCACCTCTGGCATATGAGGCCAGTGCCCTACTCCTTTGAGCCATAGGTGCTGCCCAAACCAGAGTCATTTTAAGTATTAATTGCTTAAGGCCAAATGATTATGTGTAGAGTAGATGTTGTAAGGTCATTGCTGGAGCATTATATCCCTTGTCCCCTTGCTTGGATTGGGTACTTGGGGATTAAGGTACTCATCACAAGGACAAGCACGGTGTCTCATGCCTGTAATCCTAGCCACTCTGGGAGGCTGAGGCGGGTGGATTGCTTGAGCTCACGAGTTTGAAACCAGCCTGAGCAAGAATGAGATCCCATCTCTACTAAACATAGAAAAACTAACTGGGAGTAGTGGTATACATCTATAGTTCCAGCTACTTAGGAGGCTGAGGCAAGAGGATTGATCACTTGAGCCCAAGAATTTGAGGTTGCTGTGAGCTGTGATGCTATGGCACTCTGCCCAGGGTGATGGAGTGAGGCTCAGTCTTAAAAAAACTTTTTTTTTTTTTAAAAAAGATACTCATCACAGTGAAAGTGGTAAAGGGAAAAGTGAAAGACCGAATCATGGATTAGTGAAAAGATTTGCCAAAGGCCTTCAGTATACTTACTAAGAATGAGAGAAACAAGGGATAGATTATTTAAGACTTTATCTTTTATTCTCACTTTTTTGAAAGGGGAGACAGGGTCAGAGATCAGTGGGGAAGAAAGGTGTTGCTGATGACTTTCAAGAGTGGATTCTTTTACTGGAATATGACTGGAAGGGCTAGAAAATGGAATTTACTTCTAAATCCCTAATTTGTTGCCTTTATCACATATGGAAGAATAAGGAGAGTTTAGAAGAGAAACTTGTTAGATGAGCTCTGCTTCCCTGTCACTGGCCCTGGCCCTGATGTTGCCCATTTCAGAGCAGCCTCTAGGGAAAGTGGAGTGTCAGAGAAGCCTCGCCAGTATCACAGCATGGGTGGACTGAGAAGTATCACAGCAGAAGAAGGACCAGTGTTTATTGAACACGTGACTGTGTCAGGCTCCATGGACATTATCACATACAGAGAGGGTGCCCCAAAAATGTATGCACATTTTAAGAAAGGAAAATAATTGTATTAAAATTGTAATATTCAATACATACCAATAACAAAAGATGAATGCAAGCCACTTTGAACACCTCCTGTAACTGTAGAAGTCAAATGTGACTTCACAAATTTAATATGTTTTTTTATCCTTTCTTAAAATGTGTATACATTTTTTGGCACCCTCTGTATATAGTCTTTACAGAGACTAAAGTTCTATTTCCATTTTACACATTAAAGCAGAGAAGGGAAGAAGCTTCCCAGAGGTTTCACGGCCCCCAATGGAGGAGTTCCAAAGCTCCAAAGCTTTCAATGCTCAGGCCCTTTCTATAGGTTCTCCAGGGCTGGGGGTTGGGGATAAGACCCATGCTAGAACTGTTTAGCCACGTGGCAGCAGAGGAAGGGGCTTGGGTCTCCTCTTTTAAGTGACCAGGTATATTATCTCTCATTGTGTCATATTTATATGAATTTTATGCACAACCACTTCAGCACCCCCTAGAAGATTCTGACCTCCTCCTTTATAGTCAACACAGGACTTACCCTCTGGGACATGCCATAGTAGATCACTTCACCTCTGGCATGTGCGAGTCCTGGGTGTCAAAGCCCTTCCTTTGGAATCACAATCTGTGGCTACTCCCCAGAGTGGCAGAATGATGGTCCCTGAAAGAAAATCTTAGGAAACACTTGGCACTCAGTAGGTGAATATTTGTGGAATGAATGGATCTGCTGCCTCCTGGAAACCTGTATGAAAAAGAGTGGATTTACATGCTCTACTACTTTTGTACTTGGCAGTTTTCCCACAGTGTTTATTTGCAAACTAAGTCAGATTATATCCCAGGTCACTTTTATGTTGCCTCTGGTAACTCGAGGAATGTTTTTTGTGTTAAGAAACAACTGCTTTCAAGGTTGCCTCTTGGAATGAATGTTCTTTTTCTCTTCTAATTAAATTATTTTCTTAAACTTATTATTTCACAGGATAAAAATTCAACTAGAGACTGCAGGATTATTTAATTTTCTCTTTCTAACAAGTATTAAATGTGCTACCACGAGGGCACTTTATTTCTCCATCTGTTAGACTGTGAAATCATGGAACATTTTTCATGTCTTAATAGGGAGAGACAACGCATGTGAGAAAACTTCATATATGTTTCTACGAAAAGAGCTTCCTGTACGCCTGGCTAACACCATGAGAGAAGTTAATCTTCTGCCGGATAATTTACTTAATCGCCCTTCGGTGGGATTGGTTCAGAGTTGGTAAGTAAATAACATGTCTTAAAATGGATCTTCCCACAATGCTCTGAACACTTGGCATTGGGACCGTTCTCTGTAAAAGTGCACATACCTTCCATCTAAGAATGACTCATTTAGATTAACTGGGATTTCCACACAAATAAAGGTGTTTGTGTGTGTGTGCTGTTCAATTTAAAATTGTTTCAGTGAAAATGCCTCTAAATTGTGCTAGACACTTTCTTGGCATTTTTTCCCATGTGAGTGGGCCTGCAGTCCTACAGATAGGTTGTTTGCCACTCATGTCCAGCCTCAACCTTGCTCTTTCTGTTTTTCTTTTATAGAAGTTCCTTTGAGAGATTACTTCTTCCCAAACAAAACAAATCTTTTAAAGGGGAACTGTAGATTGGAAAAATATCAGCTCCCTGCTGTGTTTCATTTGTCCTATGTAAAGTATGGGAAATATTAACAGAGTAAAACTGGAATCAGTTATAGCTCTGTGGTTAAAACCAGTGTTATTTATTTGAGGAGGTTGAATTTGTGACGAACTGCCCACTAGGTAAGCGGGTGAAATCAGTGAGTGGTAGGCTATAAGAAGAGCAAGTGGGCTTGGCACCCATAGCTCAGTAATTAGACCGCTGGCCACATACACCTAGGCTGGTGGGTTCGAACCTGACTTGGGCCTGCTAAACAACGACAACTGCAACAAAAAACTAGTCGGGCATTGTAGTGGGCCCCTGTAGTCCCTACTACTTGGGAGGTTGAGGCAAGAAAATCGCTTAAGCCCAAGAGTTTGAAGTTACAGCACTCTATCGAGGGCAACATAGTGAGAAACTATCTCAAAAAAAAAAAAAACCCACCAAAACAAACAAACAAAAAAAGAGCAAGTGGTGTGCTTTTAGAAAGGGATTTGCATAAACAGTGTTTAGGACATGTTTGCAACTCTGCTCTGTGTTATAAAAGCAGGGGAGAAGTCACTGTGGGGACAGCTGGAGGAGTTTGGGAGGCCAGATGCCCTAAGTACTCTTAAGGAAGCGCAGTGCTAGGGAGCACGAAGAAGGGAGGAGAAATACTAGCTGTGGTTTTGCACTGCCCCTTGATAGGTGGGTGGAATCCACAGGTGTGGATGGGGGAGAGCATTTTAGGAGAAGGGAACGATGTGGATAAATATAAAGAGAATGGAACTAATAATTATTAACAGTTTGCATTTAGAGGGTTAGTGGAGGCCAGGCTACTGAAAGAGAATGGACATTCAGTAGTCACTCTTCAATAATACTGCCTCTAATAGAGACACAAGGCTAAAAATCAGTTGTCTGAGAAATACTGCTTTGGGTGGTCTTAGAGCTATGGTGTCCAGTCCCTTTCTCATACTAGCAGCAGCTCCTCACCTGTGAGGTGCAGGATCTTTGGAACACAGGCGAGATCAGAGAGACAGTAACCATGGCTTTGGTATTATAGCCCGTTGCCTTCTGTTCTAGATTCATAGCTTGGTTCAGAAGGAGCAGTAAGGACTTATTTGCCTGACACTTCTCTATTGCCTCAAGACCATTATTAGAGATTTTCCAGTAGAAAGTATAAAATCACCTTTGGGGGGCACTGTGGGAATTCTAAGTAGGTAAGATCAAGTACCTGATCCAGGTGGTGGTGACAATTAAACATTTACTATTGCTTGTGTAAGGTATGGACTTCAATGTAACACATGCACTTCTTAAAATTTATATACACTTTTTGTTAATCAAACTGCACTTGGTGTATCAGAATATGTTTGTAAGGGATGGAAAATGCACCCCTCAACCTGACTCGTGTAACTAGATGGTCCAGTCCAGCCTTGGGATGACCTTTTGGTATTGGTTTGATTCAGATTCACGAGGTTATCAAGGCCTTGCTTTCCATGGTACAGGCTTTGAGATTGGATTCCGTCCTGGTGGTAGAATAGCTGCAGCAGTTCCAGGCTTCCCTTCCATGTAGCACACTGAACAAATGCCGAGCAAGTTGAATTCCCTCCCAGAGTCATCCAGAAAGTCTTCTCCCATTCTATGGACCTGAATTGAGTCACTATGCTCATTCCTAAGCCAGTCCCTGTGTTCAGGGCCATGCATGCATTGATAGGGTTAGACCTGGACTCTTCGACTAATTAATAATTAGTGACAAGAGAAATAGGATTACCCAGAGAAAAATGGGGCCACTCAGGATCATTGGAGGCACCAGCATCCCCGGAGTCACATGGGGTGATGGCTTGGAGATTTGAGAGAAAATTTAGAGGGCTCTTAGGAAGAGGGAAAAGAGGAATGAATGTTGGGTTGGCAACTACAGCAATTCTTCTTTTTTAGGTATATGCAGAGCTTTCTGGAACTTCTAGAATATGAAAATAAGAGCCCTGAGGATCCACAGGTCTTGGATAAGTAAGTATGGTACCACTTACCTGAAAATATCTAGGTAAAGAATATTTTTGTAAATGAAACACTTGTCATTAAGACCCAGAAAATGTAATTTGGACAAAAACATTAATTTTCTTAATTGTTAATGACTCAGCATTGTGTTTTTAAAAAATTGTGTTAAGAATTTAATGTAATACAAGAGGAATAATTACACTTCCAGCGATGCTTCATGGCCTAATTGTCATTACATTCACTGAAGGTGAACTGGGCACTCACTACAAATATTGCAGTAAATGTTCCCTCTAGTGGTAGTTTGAAGAATGCAGCGGTCTGGGTAATATACATGAATTTATTCACTCAGTCCTTTACAATTTTTCTTTTTTAAGATTTTAATGGGAAATTACATTTGAACGCAAAAAAGCTATAATGGTTTTATTTTGGAGAAGCATAAAAGAATATGCTTTTTATATAACAACCTGAATTCTATTGGTATCATTATGCACAGAGGGCTAAATTCTCATGCTGATGGAATATTTCTGTTTTTTAAATTTTTGTTTAGCCAGGAAACACTAACCCTGGCTGTGAGAGTACTTTTCCCCCCAAGGCAAATTAAGTATCCCTTTCACATTAATTTCCTCCTCTTTCATGTATATATGAGTGAACGCACACGGCAGGCCTATTGTGCTGAGGAATTTCTAAGTATGATATAACCTAGTCCACATAGTTCTGAGACTGAACATCTGACTTACAGGTGTTCCATGAAAAGGAAATACAAGTGGCCGTAGGACATATTTAACCCAGTCCTCTGAATTCACATATAAGGGAAACTGAGGTCAGAGATGTAAAGTGACTTACCCATGATTATAACAGTTCATAGCAGAGATCAACTTACAAGTCACATTTCCTTTTCACTAATACACTGTTCTTTCTGATATACTACATTGCCAGCGTGCCAGTTTGAGCCATGAGTAGCTAGCTCAAGTTCAGGTGTAAATTAAAATATGAAGGGAAAGAAAGCCCTGATCCCTTCATGTTTTTTTCCTAATGGATCTGTGAAATGTAGAAGTTGGGAGATTACCTTAAAGCATCCGATGTAGAGTTTTCCTTGATAGAAGCCACTGCTGCCATTTAAGGTATCAATATTAAATGAATCAAATCCAGAGTTTTGTTTCGACTGAAATTCTAAAAGTTAGGACTGACCTTTCTAGCTCCAAATTTCAGGACATAGATTTGTGGGAGTACCATCAGCCCTTCATATCCGTGGGTTCCTTATCCTTGGAGTCAACTAACCTTGAATTGAAAATATATTCAGAAAAAAACAATAAACCATGACAATACTGTAATTGGAAATAATGCAAATAAAAAACAATACAGTATAACAAGTACTTACGCTTATGTTGTTATTTAGGCACTGTAAGTAATCTAGAGTTGATTTAAAGTATAGGGGAAGCTATGTGTAATTCATATGCAAATACTATGCCATTTTATATAAGATACTTTAGCATCTGCAGATTTTGGTATCTTCAAGGGGATCCTGGAACCAATCCCCTGCAGATACCAAGGGATGACTCCACACTTTATTAAATTTGTGCTATGTTTTTCTCAGAGTCCTGTCTCAGTTTCTGGAACAGGTTATCAGTCAGACGCGATTTCTGGAGATGAGCCTGCTTTGTAAACCACCAGTACTGAATCCAGTGTGTGCCAGATCATCGTGATAACCACTGAGCTCTCAGTGAGCTTTAGTAACTTGCCCAGATTCGCACGACTAGTTAGGATAGTAGGGCTTTGAGAAGGCTGATGTCCTAGATGAAGGAAGGAGTGAAAAGTGAGCAAGTGTCATGGCAGCAGCCTTTTCTGTTCAGCGAGAGGTTATGTGGGATCACCAGCAGGGAAGTCATTTTAGCAAAAAGTAGCTCGGAGGACAAGCGTATTGATCACTATGATAGAGTTTAGATGAACCAGGAAGATTGGGGAAGAATTCTGAGAATTGAACCGTTGAGGTAAGTCTCCTCCCTTCAGATAAGTGGAAGATCTTCTCTGATATATTGAATTGCTTCACTTTAGTAATATTTAATTTATAAATGTGCTGGAAAGAATATCATGTAAAAGACAATTATCCATTATACAATCTTTTGTGGATAATTATCCCGATTTCAGGAGTTGATATATTCATTTTCATTGTTTGTATGTATTTGTTACAGAAATATTTCATCAATATTGAGAAAAATAAGACTATGCAGATAAGTAAAAAGAAATTTCTACAGTTAACCACTATAAAGGTTGACCCAGGAGGACAACTTCTAGTAACATTTCCCTTCCATCCATACTTTTTCCTAGGCATGTCTGTATATTTGTACAGGCATAAAATAATTTTTATAAAAACTAGTATCTACATTATAGATCTATACCATTATTAATAGTTTTATAATAATCATTTTAATAGTGCATCTATGGCTAGGTCATGCAATTTGATCCTCTGTCACTAGATTTTAAACCGATTTATTGTTTTCTCCCTAGTACAAATGGTACAGCTTTTATTATTATTTATTTATTTATTTTTTTTTTTAGTTTCAGCCATCATTGTTGTTTGGCAGGCCAGGGCTGGATTTGAACCCCCCAGCTCAGGTGTACGTGGCTGGCGCCTTAGCCCGTTGAGCCACAGGCGCCGAGCCTATGGTACAGCTTTTAAATACAACTGTTCACTTTGTCCAGTTATTCTTACGATCAATTCCTGGAAGTGGAATTATGTTCTTCAAGCTATTGATATGTCATGTTGCTAAATTGCCCTTAGAAATGTATCAGTTAAGCTCCCATATTCTGACTCCATAAGTAGAGAGTAGTATTGCATTGTTTTTATTTGCTTTTCCTGTTTGTGAGGGTGAAGTTGTTGTCATATGTGATTCTTCTTTGGTAAATTTTCCCTTTATATCAAATCCTTTGCCTAGTTTTCTAATGGGGTACTCTTCTTTTTCTTTATTGAGGATATTAACTCTTCAAATATATTTTCTCCAGTTTTGCTTTTTTTTTTTACTTTATTTATAATGTGTATTCCTATAGAATTGCTAAAATTCTACATGGTCAAATCATTTTTTTTCATATTATTTGTTTCTGCCTTTAGTATTAAGCTTAGAACACCCCCCCTCCAAGTTACATACTTATTCACATGATTTTATTTTCATTCCTGTGATTTCACCCTTTTACATTTTCAATCCAATATTTGATTTCAGACTTAAAATTGGGATGTGACTGGAATTGTTAGCTCGCTGTTCCAGTTAATTGGATTGTTAATTTGATTGTTTGTCTACTGATTTGCAATGTCACTTTCTTAGTAGGGTTAATTTTTTTTTTTTTTTTTGAGACAGAGCCTCAAGCTCTCACCCTGGATAGAGTGCCACGGCACCACAGCTCACAGCAACCTCCAATTGCTGGGCTCAAGCGAGTCTCCTGCCTCTGCCTCCCAAGTAGCTGGGACTACAGGCACCCACCACAATGCCTGGCCATTTTTTGGTTGTAGCCGTCATTGTTGTTCGGTGGACCTGGGGCTGGATTCAGACCTGCCAGCTCAGGTGTACGTGGCTGGTGCCTTAGCCCATGAGCCACAGGCGCCGAGCCAGTAGGGTTAATTTTTATATATACATATTCACTCACCTTTGGGCCTGGTTCTAAACTTTTTATTTGATCCTGTTGACTGATTTGTCTTTCTGTTCTTAGTTACATTGTTAATATATTTTTTCCCTATGCATCTGTACAGTAATATGACAAATACTTGAATAAGTTTGTTTGTTTTTTGGAGTTTTTGGCCGCGGCTGGGTTTGAACTCATCACCTCTGGTATATGGGGCCTGCACCCTACTCCTTTTGAGCCCTTGAATAAGTTTGTTTTAATTGCCTCTGTTCTATCTACATTTCATCACTGCATTTTACTGCTGTGAGAAATTTATTTCAAAATTTTACTCTTAAAAAGTGTAACATTATTTCTTTCTTTTCTTTTCTTTCTTTCTTTCTTTCTTTTTTTTTTTTTTCGAGAAAGGAACTTGCTCTGTTGCCCAGGCTAGAGTGCAGTGGTGTCATCATGGTTCACTGCAACCTCCAACTCCTGGGCTCAAGTGATCCTCCTGCCTCAGACTCCCGAGTAGCTGGGACCATAGGCTTGCACTACCACGCCTGGCTAATTTTTCTATTTTTGTAGAGATGAGATCTTTCTATGTTTCCCAGGCTGGTCTCAAACTCCTGGCCTCAAGCAATTCTCCTACCTAGCCTCTCAAAATGCTAGGATTACAGGCATGAGCCACTGTACCCAGCTAAGATTATTTCTTTATTCATGAAAGCTGTTACTTTGAGACTATTAATATAGTTCTGGGAGATTTTTGAGATTTTCCTCATGTTGTCAGAATAAATATCAATATGTTCTGCAATTCTTTATTCAACATTTATAGAACCTGTATTAATATTGTCATTTATCCAGAAAGTCAGTAGATTCCTAAAAGGATATTTGAGCATTTTTTTCTAATAAAGACTCTTTTACCTTTTGCATCTCTGAAAGAAGAGTTTCTGTAGAAAGAAAATTTCAAGCAAAAACTTGGGTAATACTTTAGTTTCTTGGGAGTACTTCCTGGCAGCACGCAATGAGAATGATGTCTCTAGCTTTTAAAATACCAGCAGATGACAACCAGCCTGGGGACGGAGCTGGAGGGTCTGTGCATCAGCCCATGCAATATAAAGACTGACCACATTGTGTTTCCCTCTCACACAGCTTTCTACAAGTTCTGATTAAAGTCAGAAATAGGCACAATGATGTGGTTCCTACAATGGCACAAGGAGTGATTGAATACAAGGAGAAGTTTGGGTTTGATCCTTTCATTAGCAGTAACATTCAGTATTTTCTGGACCGATTTTATACCAACCGCATCTCTTTCCGCATGCTTATTAACCAGCACAGTAAGTTTTGAGTTTTGTTGGTCTAGTTTTGAAAAGGTAACCAGGGTGATTTCTCTCAAATGTTTTGCTTCACTTTTAATTGACTGACTTCCCTTTTTGACTAGAAATTTTGTTTCTAGTTTAACTTTTCCTAAGTGAATCCTCTCTGTTGAAAAGCTTTTAGTCTTCTTAGCTAAAAGGAATGTTTGAAAGGCTTTCAAAATGTTCATATTAGAGATAGAACCACTACCTGCCTTTTAAGCCACTGCTATTATATTTCTGGTAGGGATGAGAGACTGGCTTTTAATGGTAGCCAGATCTTCATCTCTGAATACTTTTGTATGTCTTTGAGAGTATGTTCTGTTCTTTATTCAGGATGTTATGTGTTTTCCTTCTTAGTTTGAAAAACATTGACACCATGAATATTAAATTTCACAGTAATGTCAGGTTACATGAGATTGTCAGTTTATAATCTTATACTGAGAGTTTTAGTGCATTCTCTAGGGTGATAGCAGATATGAAAAAAAGAACAACTAACATTCTCCGCACACAAAAGACTCTTTGGCTCATTTTCAGCATTGTCTCTTTGGTTGATTTTATAATTCTTAAAAAAAATCCACATGTCATCCTCTCTGATGAATCAGAAAATGGACAGAGAATTTTTATTTTACTGATTTGATTTATTTGGATAAGTGATAGTTGTATAACTCTTAAACGTGGGTTTATTTTAAATATATATCTTTAAAAAATAGAGATGTATGACAATTTATAGGAAATTGACAGGAAAAAAAGAACCCAAATACTATTCAGCTCAACTACTTAGGTAACTACAGATCTTTCTGATCTAAATCACACACACACGTTTTTAGATCATCAATTAAGCTTATACTCCTGTTTTTCTTCCACTTAGTCACTTGGAACTTTATTTACCGGCCTAATGCTCATATTTACCATTTTTTATAATTTTAAATCTCCCCTATTTAGAGATCTTCACTTTTGTGGAATCTAAGTTATTCTCAGTTTTTGCTTGATTTAAAAATAAGGATACCTATAAGTATTTGCATTTAGGTTGCTTTTTTTTTTTGAGAGAGAGTCTCACTATGTTGCCCTCGGTAGAGTGCCATGACGTCACAGCTCACAGCAACTTCAAAATCTTGGTCTCAAGCTATTCTATTGCCTCAGCCTCCCAAGTAGCTGGGATTACAGGCTCTTGCTACAATGCCCGGGCATCCTTTGGTTGTAGTTGTCATTGTTGTTTGGCAGGCCTGGGCTGGGTTTGAATCCCCCAGCTCTGGTGTATGTGGCTGGCACCCTAGCCAATGAGCTACAGGCACCGAGCCCAGGTTGCTTTCTTCTTTGGGGCTTCTTTTGGCTTTTATTCAGAAAAAATTTTGCAAAGCTTGTGTGCTGTGGAATTACTTGAGTGTACTTTTAAAAATACACGAACAAATATTGCTTGTGTACACAATAGTACCCAACACTGAAAAAACCCCTATGATGGAGGCATCTAAAATGTTGACAGTGAAGACGTTTGCAGGCCTGTCTTAATGGTACAGATTGTATGCTCTAAACCAGTGGTTCTCAACCTTCCTAATGCCGTGACCCTTTAATACAGTTCCTCATGTTGTGGTGACCCCCAACCATAAAATTATTTTCGTTGCTACTTCATAACTGTAACTTTGCTACTGTTATGAATCGTAATGTAAATATCTGATATGCAGGATGGTCTTAGGTGACCCTTGTGACCCACAGGCTGAGAACTGCTGCTCTAAACACTTAGCGAATGTCAGAATAAATGTACTTAGTTGTACTAAGAAGATGGGTAAAGTTGGCTAAGGATGAAAGTAAATTCCTTCATCTAAGTCACATTGGGAGGGGGAGCAAGGATTGGGCACCTGGCATGTGTCACTGCTTTGGGATCTGCTGACTGCAGCTAACAGGTCTTAAAGCCTGTCCTTCCTCCTTTGTTGGCCAATAGAGCTGCTTACCCATCATTTGTGTAAGTCACTGTAATGCTAACATGATACTTACCAATAAGAGATCCTTTCTCTGCTTGATCCCAGCCTGCTGCATTTTAATCTCTTCCTTTCCCTTTATGTTTGTTTAGCACTTCTGTTTGGTGGTGACACTAATCCTGCTCATCCTAAACACATAGGAAGTATTGATCCTACCTGTAACGTGGCTGACGTGGTGAAAGGTAAGGAGACCAATATAATGTTATCAATTACAGTTCAGATAGGATTGTGGTTTATTTCAGGCAGCTTGGCTATAAGGTTATGTTGCTGTGTTGTCTGCTGATTCATCAGACCACTCCAGGCCTAAGCCACTTATACAAATATGAAATGTTCTTTCTAGGCAGTTCAGGAAAAGATGCATAATTTGTAATGCTCAAAATGCGAGTTTCTACTTCATTGATTAGGGTTTTACTCATAGTTCTATCTCCAATAGTAAACATTTATGTAAGATTCTTAAGTTTTGATTGCCACCTTTATCTGAGAATTTTGGAGAATGCAAATCCGTATTATAAAATTAGGCTGTACTTGCAAGTGTGTAAAATTTAAACAACTTTCTGATGTGCAACCCTGGTTTTAGAATCTACATGGCATGCTGGATTCTTGGGTTCACTGGCCGTCAAGCTAGATACTGTCCTAGTAGCCTCAGGATAGAACTGAGCCCTGTATTCTTAAGTCCCTGGTTCTTGGGCTTTTTGATTTTTAAACAGCAGTTTCTTCATTATTCATTTAAGATAAATTCTATTTCCAGGAAGCCTTCCTGGTTGTGAGTGACCCACCAGGTCCCTAGATGTCTTCACTGTTATGGTCAGTCTGTGTAGCCTGAGATCCCCGACTGTCCCGTTTCCCAGGTCATATCGCCTACTGTAAGCCTCACCTCCCTCCTCTAAACACTGACAAATTCTCATGACCACAGCTCTCCCTAGTCTCCACCAAGGATTTGTGTTACTATTCAGCAGCCAGAGCAAAGGAAAACCTGTGTGATTTGTTTCCACTGGATATCCCTAAATCTGGGGAGGAAGACCCAGGCCTGTCAGTCTTAGCTCAGCCTAGGATTGTTGAGCTTCTCTGGTGTCTATTTAGTTGGAAACATTTACTCACATTATTTCATGTATAACATGAATAGGCCCAGCCTCAGCTCCCTAAACATCCTGTGTTGTTCTCTTTCAAGATAACACTGGCTGATTATAACCCCTGTACACCTGCAAGGGCAAAGCGGCAAGGATTGGTCTTAGCATAACTTTTATGAGCACTAGGTCCTAGTAGCCCAGTGCCTTTTATGAATCAGAGAACTGGGTTCAGGCAGTTGACTACCACTTTGAGAAAAAGGTATAATTTAGAAAGAAAAAGTGGCTAAAAGTGTCCCAAAAGTCACTCTTAAAGTCACCATACACAGGGACAATGGGAAATTGTAGCTAATTGTATCTTTATCCACAAAATAGTCATTATAAAATTTTATTCTCTATATGTTGGCTACTTCTTTGTAAAATTTGTAATAATTTTTGGAGATAAAGGTACATTTAGCTATAATTTCCCATTTTTCCTTTGTATAGTGACTCTAGGAGTGGCTTTTAGGATACCATGTGCCTTTTTCTTGAACTGTAACCAATTTGAGATCAGGGTTTGTGATAATGTATTTTGTAACTCTCACAGTGCCTGCATAAATGATTAGTATTATTCCTTGGTTTGATAAATTTTTAACCTTTTAGCAACATTATTGATATTTAATTCTCATTAAATTCACCCATTTGAAGTGCATATAATTCAGTGCTTTTTAGTATATTCAGAGAGTTGTGCAGCCATCACAACAATCCTGTTTTAGAACATTTTCATCACCCCAGAAAGAAGCCCTCTACCCATTACTCCCTACTACTAGCCCTAGGCAACTGTCAATCTACTTTCTGTCTCTGTATAGATGTTCCTATTTTGGACATTTCATGTAAACAAAATCATAGCGTTTGTGGTCATTACTGACTGGCTTCTTGCACTTAGCATATTGTTTTCAAGGGTCATCATGTTGTAACATCAATTATTATTTCATTCCCTTTTATGGCTGAAAAATATTCCATTGTATGGATATAACATTTTATTTACCTGTTCATCAGCTGATAGGCATTTGGGGTAGCTGGGTTACCTTGGACTAGTTAAGTAACCTCTCTGGGTCTGAGTTTTCTTCATTGGTAAAACGACTCCATTAGTAACTCACCTCTATCGTGGTGTTAAATTAGTTAGTACTTGTAGGTCCCCCACAGCATTGATAGCGCACAGGAAAGGCTGTAGACAGGGATATTAGCAGTAGGTAGCCTTGGGGTGTCAGGCAAGTCATCTGGCTTCTCATTGATGCCGCTGATTATATAGGTTGGTGCTTTTACTTTTCTTTCTGGCATAAATTAGAACATACCTGTATTTTTAAAAGTCAGGCCTTTAGAAGGCAGTTGAAAATTTGAACATTGGATATTTGATGTTAAAGAGATACTGTTAATTTTTTTGGGTATGGTATCGGTATTATGGTTATGTTTTTGTAAAGGAGTCTTACCTTTGAGAGAGAAATTTTAAAATATTTACACATGATATGGAATGATGTGGGATTTAGTTCAAAATTCTACAGAGGAAGGGGAGTGAGAAAGGTTAGGCGTATGTTAAAAATTAAGGCATATGTTAAGGTGAGGCTGTTGATGGGAACATGGAGAGTCCTTATACTCTGTGCTTTGGTAGATATCTGAGGTTCTTTAAAACACTCGTCCGAATCCTGTCCTTATTTCTTCACAATTGAAGTCTTTCCTTAACTTTTAGGGAAATTTTAACCAAGAACCAGTACAACTAGATAAGTACCAGTTCTGTACAGCAGAGAGATTAAGCAGTGCTAAAGAGAGTCAAAAGCACTGTGGGAGAGTATGAGGAGGAGTTTTCCGTGACTTGACTCTTGGGGTGAAAAGAGCCGATTTTACGGTGCTTACTGTCTGTATTGCTCTTACAGCATTTAGTCCGTAATACTTAGTCTTGTCATTATTTGTACTTATATTGATCTCCGTAACTGGCGTAGAAATTTGTAAAGGTCTGGGACACAATCCCCTTTTTTCTCCCCCCTGTTCTTGTACTCACAGCTTTATCTCCACTCTTTCTCCTGCTCTTTCAACGTTATACCTAGTAGTGGATCGTGAACAGTTAACTACATCCTCTCATTTAATCATTCCTGCCACTCGTTTGGCATAACTAACGCTTTAGTTGCTGGTGAAGCTTTATCCAATGACAGTCACTCGCTATGCCTTTCTGTGACTCAGAATTCCATTTCCCCCAACATTCAAAGGCACGCACACACCCTAACCCACACTCATGGGGTAAGAAGGACTCACAGGCTCTCCATTCCTTACTGCCTCACATCATGTTTTTCATCTCTCAACAGTATCTTCCCTTAAGGATAAGAACAGTTGAGGTGGTTTTAGATTCTCAAAGTGCATAAACACCAGAAAGCAACACCCACATAATTAACTTTTCTGGCATCCTTCATTCCCTTCCTAAATCCTGCATACTGGTACCCACAGCATACTAAATACTCTTAGCTTGTTAGGTTTTCTGGAATTCTTTTGTACTTCTGACCCCCAACTGGTGATGTGTATGCTGACAAAGGGTCATTTATTTGTACCCAAACTGCTAGTGTAAGTTATACTACCTATTGAGACTACATAATTTATTGAAAGGTCACGTAAACTGAAGAAATGTAAGGACAAAAAAGAGACTTGCTTCCATCAAAAGACTCAATAAAGGAAAGTCTCTTGAAAATGTAATGAAATTACCAGGAGCAAGAAACAATTAGAGTACAGGGAAGCACAGAGTAGAAACCTTACAAGGGATTCATACTAAGTTAGCTTCACAGGTATCTTTAAGTTTATTGTACTTGAAAGAAAGTGGAATTCATAGAGGTGCGTGCTGTTCTTTATCCAAGAAACTGATCCATATTTAAAGAAGATCAGTTTATCCCCAAACTGATCCATATTTAAAGAAGAGTCCTTGGCCTTATATGAAAAGTTTGACATAGGAATATATTATATGGGCATTTTAAGTTAATGTTTATGATTGTAATCACATTTTATGACTTTAACATTTTGTTAATGGTGGCAAATCAATGGGGTGGGTGGTTAGGGACATTTGAAAACAAACTGTCCCTAACCACCTACCCCATTGGTAATCATCCAACTCCTGTTCTCATTTGAGACAGTTAAGAGAACTAATACCATATTACCAAAACACTAAAAGATTTCCTTAAAGAAAACTTAGAAAATCTGGGGAAAGAGAGAAGAGAATAAAAGTCAGCTGGTTTTGTGCGAGAACATTGTTTTTTATAGCTAAACTCATATCAGATTTACAGATCAGTGTATAACTGCAGATATCATGAATATCTGTGTCTCTATGAAATCTGTCATATTTGTGTATTTCCCCATCTCCAGCATTGATGCTTATCACACACAACCTTCCTGGAAGAATTCACTGCCTGACAGTAGGAGCTTCTATCCTGCCCTATGTCTCAGTATTGTAGGAGTCTTTCCTTTATCTGATCTGTGATACTCATAACCTGACATTAAATGGTCTTTCAAGCCAAGTATATATAATCTTTATTCCTCAGTAGAGGATTGGCCTTAAATCAGTTACCACCATGACAAAATGGGCTATTCAACCTAGAGGAAATCTGAAAGTCTTTTTTCTCCCTGTAGACTAAAGTAAATTTTAACAGTCAGCTTTCTGTTTCATTTCATTTCATTTCTTTTCTTTTCTTTTTCTTTTTTTTGTAGAGACAGAGTCTTCACTTTATCACCCTTTGTAGAGTGCCGTGGCATCACACAGCTCACAGCAACCTCCAGCTCCTGGGCTTAGGTGATTCTCTTGCCTCAGCCTCCCAAGTAGCTGGGACTACAGGCGCCCGTCACAACACCCTGCTTTTTCTGATTGTTGTAGTTGTCATTGTTGTTTAGCAGGCCCAGGCTAGGCATGAACCTGCCAGCTTCTGTGTATGTGTCTGGCGCCCTACTCACTGAGCTACGGACGCCGCTTTTTTTTTTTTTTTTTTTTTTTTTGAGAAAGCGCCACAAGCGGTCGCCCGGGGTAGAGTGTCGTGGCATCACAGCACCACGCAACCCCCAAATCCTGGTTCTTTCCACTGCCTGTAAATCCTTTCCTTTACTCTTTTTTTTTTTTGAGACAGAGCCTCAAGCTGTCGCCCTGGGTAGAGTGTC
>CAUYON010179187.1:0-15002 GCA_963573935.1 Arctocebus calabarensis
GGGTGAGGGGGGCGCCTGTAGCCCCAGCTACTTGGGAGGTGGAGGCAGGAGACTCACTTGAGCCCAGGAATTGGAGGTTGCTGTGAGCTGTGATGCCACAGCACTCTACCTAGGGTGACAGCTTGAGGCTCTGTCTCAAAAAAAAAGCACCATATCACCAAAACAGATAAAGCTCCTACCTTAAAAAAAAAAAAAAAAGCTCCTACCTTAGCAGCACCCACAGACTTCCTGGAAGTCAGAAAATCAAATAATTTTTAAAGTGTGATGAAAGTTAAGTCAACGGAAAAAACTCAAACTCTGTAAAATAATTTAAAGAGGTGTAATTCAACCGAATATCTGCAACCATGGCCGGGAGAGCCATGCCCAAGAAATCTTGAGCAAGAGGTGGCACTGTGGTTGAGTCACAGGTTTTACACTTTTTGGGGAAACAGAAATTACATATAAAGTCAAATATTAGTACATGGAAGGCATACATTGGTTTGGCCTCCAAAGGTAGGAAATCTCCAAGTGGGGCATTACAGGTTAATAGTGGGTTCAAATATTCTTTGATTTGTAATTGGCCAAAGAAATGAAGCTTCATCTAAAAATGTGTGATCTGGGTGGTGCCTGTGGCTCAGTGGGTAGGGTGCCTGCCCCATATATCAAGGGTGAAACCTGGCCCCTGCAAAACTGCAACAACAACAAAAAATAGCCGGGTGTTCTGGTGGGTGCCTGTAGCCCCAGCTACTTGGGAGGCCAAGGCAAGAGAATTGCCTGAGTCCAGGAGTTGGAGGTTGCTGTGAGCTGTGATGCCATGGCACTCTACCAAGTGCGATAAAGTGAGACTCTTTCTCTAAAAAAAATAAAAATTAAAAAAAAAACAGGTGTATGATGTTTCAAGTTAAGATGAAGAATTCTTAGCTGGGTGCGGTAGCTCACTCCTGTAATCTCAGTGCTCTGGGAAGCTGAGGTGGGTAGATTGCTTGAGCTCCGGAGTTCAAGACTAGCCTGAGCAAGAGTGAGACCCTGTCTCTAAAAACAGCCAGGCTGGGCGGTGCCTGTGGCTCATCAAGTAGGGCGCCGGCCTCATATACTAAAGGTGGCGGGTTCAAACCCAGCCTCAGAGGAACTGCAAAACAGAAAAATAGTGGGGCATTGTGGTGGGCACCAGTAGCCCCAGCTACTCGGGAGGCTGAGGCAAGAGAATCTCCTAAGCCCAGGGGTTGGAGGTTGCTATGAGCTGTGTGACGCCACGACACTCTACTGAGGGTGATAAAGTGAGACTCTGTCTCTACAAAAAATAATAATAAAAAAATAAATAAAAACAACCTGTCGGCTCAGTGCTCTGGTTACAGCACTGGCCACATGCATCAAGGTTGGTGGGTTCTAACCCTGCCCAGGCCAGCTAAACAACAATGACAACTGCAACCAAAAAAGTAGCTGGGTGTTGTGGCGGACACCTCTAGTCCCAGCTACTTGGGAGCCTGAGGCAAGAGAATGGCTTGAGCCCAAGAGTTTGAGGTTGCTGTAAGCTATGACATCACAGCTCCCTATCGAGGGTAACATAGTGAGACTCTGTCTCAAAAATAAATAAATAAATAAAAATAAAAATAGCCAGGCATTGTGGTGAGTACCTGTAGTTCCAGCTATGGAAGCTGAGGCAAGAGAATAACTTGAGCCCAAGAGTTGAAGTTGCTGTGAGCTCTGACGCCACAGCACTCTACGAGGACAACAAAGTAAGACTCCAACTCAGGGCTCGGCGCCTGTGGCTCAGCAGGCTAAGGCACCAGCCACGTACACCTGAGCTGGTGGGTTCAAATCCAGCTCAGGCCCGCCAAACAACAATGATGGCTGCAACCAAAAAATGGCCAGGCATTGTGGCGGGCGCCTGTAGTCCCAGCTACTTGGGAGGCGGAGGCAAGAGAGTTGCTTGAGCCCAGGAATTGGAGGTTGCTGTGAGCTGTGATGCCACAGCACTCTATCCAGGGCTTGAGGCTCTGTCTCAAAAAAAAAAAAGACTATTTCAGGGCAGCGTCTGTGGCTCAAGGAGTAGTGCACTGGCCCCATATACCGGGGGTGGTAGGTTCAAGCCCAGCCCCAGCCAAAAAAATTGCAAAAAAAAAAAAAGAAGAATTCTGATAATCAGACACAAGCCCCTGGACATATACTAGACATAGACTCTAGTGATCTGTTAAACCTGTATGGTTTAAGCTTCGTCTTATATAGCCATAGGCCTGTTAATGAGTTACAAAGGATATCTCCATGAAGGGAGGGGGAGCATAGTAAGGCATTCTGACCTCCCTTCTCATAGCCAGGAACTCACATGTAAGGTACTTCTGAGGTCCCTTTGGCCAAAAGGGGTTCATTCAGTCATCTAAGCCATTCACCTGGAACGGCTTAAGATTTCATCTTAGTTCACAGTTATGATGGGGTAGGTAAAGCTTGCCACTGGGATCTCCTAGGTGGGGACTTTTTAAAGGGTAAAGAGAGGGCAGGGTGCAGTGGCTCACACCTATAATCCCAGCACTTGGGGGCTGAGGCAGGTGGATTGCTGAGCTCACAGGTTCGAGACCAGCCTGAGCCACAGCCAGACCCTCTCTCTAAAACTAGCCAGATGTTGTGGCAGGTACCTGTAGTCCCAGCTACTTGGGAGGCTGAGGCAAGAGAATCGCTTAAGCACAAGAGTTTGAGGTTGCTGTGAACTATGTACTCTACCAAGAGTGACAAAGTGAGACTCTGTCTAAAAAAAAAAAAAAGTTTAAAGAGAAGCTTTCTTTTTTTTTTAAACAGAGTCTCAAGCTGTTGCCCTGGGTACGGTGCCATGGTGTCACAGCTTGCAGCAACCTCAAACTCTTGCCCTTAAGCGATTCTCTTAGCCTCAGCCTCCCAAGTAGCTAGGACTACAGGCGCTGGCCACAATGCTCAGCTACTTTTTTTTTGGGGGGGGGGGTAGTTGTTATTGTTGTATGGCAGGCCCTGACCAGGTTCAAACCACCAGCCCCAGTGTATGTGGCTGGCACCCTAGCTGCTGAGCTACAGGTGCGGAGCCCATATTTGTGTTTTAGAGAGGTTACTCTGGCTGTTATGTCAGGAACAGACAGAAGGGGAGCACAACTATATGCAAGAAAATTAGTTAGGAAGTTAAATTTCTGGGCTAAAAGAGTGCTAGTTGTAGGGATAAAAATAAGTAGGTGGATTGGAAAAGTATAAGTTGCAGTGTTCAGTAATAAATTGAATCAGTGTGGGTGGTGAGGGAGTAAGAGAAATTAAGGTTGGCTGTTAGGTTTCTGGCATGGGCTTCCTCTGTCACAGTGATTATTATCACACTGTATTTTAATTGTCATGAGAGAGCAGAGACGACATTTTCCATTGTAATCAACAATGCCTACATACAGTTCCTGCCTAGCAAATATGGTACTAAGCATTCAATAAATATTTTCTGGCCGGGAACCATGGCTTATGCTTGTAATCTAGGCACTCTGGGAGGCTGAGATGGGTGGATTGCCTGAGCTCAGAAGTTCAAGACCAGCAGACCGTCTAAGCAAAACAAGACCCATCTCTACTAAAAAAAAAAAAAAAAATAGAAAAACTAGCTGGGCATTGTGGCAGGTACCTGTAGTCCCAGGTCCCTGAAGCAAAAGGGTCACTTGAGCCCAGGAGTTTGAGGTTGCTATGAGCTATGATGCCATGGCACTCTACCCAAGATAACAGCGTGAGACTCTGTCAAAAAAAAAAAAGAAAAGAAAGTAAGCGAATGAACTAAGGAGGAAGATCACTGAGACAGAAGCCCAGTCCTGGCCACCAAATCCTCAGATCAAGTCAAGGAAAGAAGGTTGGAACTTTGACATTACCAGGGGGAGAGAGGCCCTTATTCCTTGCCTTACCTCTATAACCCCAAACACAAAGTCTCACATCATGCAGTGGAGAAACTGAGCAAAGGGAAGAAGAGGAATAGGCAGGGAAAGAGGAAGCACAGGTGCGGGTTATAAAGTTCTGGCCATCCAGGAAAGGTCAGCACCCATCTTCTCCATCATAGTGTATTGTACTACTTGTCCCTGATTCCGCTGTAATTAAAATTTTATTGTGCCATTAGTTGAGGTCTGTCTCCTTTTAAGCTCCAAGAAGGGTCATCCCCCTCATCTCCGGCTGCTCACCCTGCTCCCTGCACAGTGGAGGTGCTCAATCATTACTTGTTAAGAGCATGAATGAATCCACACACTGAAGTAGCCCCCACCAAAGGCTCAGGTATAGAGGTGAAATTAAGGCTTCTCAGCCCCTTCAAAATGTGTCCTGCATCAGGAAGTTGGTGATCTTTCAATGCTGAGCCCCTCTGTGTTTCTCTTATTTTGTCTTTCTCTGCAGTTTGGTCTATTATTTCTCTGGCTCTCTCTGTCTCTGTGTCTGAGTCTGCACAGGAAACATGCAGCTTTAGGTCTGAGGTGACTGGTAACGGAAACATTGATGCTTGTGCAAATTTAATAAAGGATCACACACTTTTTTTTATCTTTGTTGTTACCTCCTGTCTCTTTCTCTGTGTTTCTGTCTCAAATCTGATTCTTTCTCCTCATCTTCTTCATGCGTCCAGCCCAGACTCTTACCACCACCTGGAACCAACTCCTCCCGCCCCTGGACCATCTGATGGGTCCCACAAGGTACTTGGAGGAAAATTACCAAGCTAGGCCATTTCTCTGATTTCCTGCCTTGCCGGCCATGCAGCCCTGCTGACCACATCCTCTCTCATCTTACTTATATACTTCCTTACAGACACATCACCCAGGAGTTCTCAGCCCCCCAAACCTATCTCTGACCCCTCCACCAGGCCCTCTGTTTTACCTTCTCCTCTCTCCTAAGATATCTTGTTCTTACATCCGCCCAACACTGCAGCTCTTAGAACCATGTCTCTCTGCCTGGAGACAGCCAGTCCTGTTTCCTTCTGGGTCTCCAATGCCCCTTTTTCCCACAGGTGACAGTGCTGTCTACAATGCTATCGGGCCGGTGGTGGCCAAGTACCTGGGGGAGCCTAGGGCTGGGGCCTCGAAGCCCTTCTCGGGGATCCCAGCTCTGTGCCCTCTATGCCTTTACTTACACTGGGGCAGATGGACGGCAGATATCTCTGGCTAAAGGGGACAGGTTCCTACTACTTCGAAAGACCAACTCAGACTGGTGGTTGGCAAGGCGCCTGGGAGCACCCTCCTCATCTCGACCCATCTTCATCCCAGCTGCCTACGTGACAGAGGAATCTACTCCTTACCAGAACCTAACTACTGTCACTCCCAGCCAATCTCTCTGGACTCCTGGTGAGTAAGCCTGAAGACCAGCCCCATCACCTTCCTACCTCCCTATTTCCTTCCCTGGGAATTGGGAGAGCCACTTCCCCTAAGCTTCTGCTGACCCTCTTATTTTCATCTGATCAGCCTATCCCTCATCCCCACTATGTGTCCCCACTCCCTTGCTTCTCTTCCTAGTCTCAAGCATTCTAGGTCTTGTATCATTTTCCAGAGCTTCCCTCTGCTCTCCTTGCTTTCCCTCTGAGCCTCCAGGATGGAGGACCCGGCCAAGATCAGAGCTCTGACCACCTTCTCTTCCACCCATTTCTGTTTCCAGAGCCAAAGTTGTTTCATAGCTCCTTGGAGGAGCTGCCCACGTCTCAGGCACTCCCAGACAGAGCCCAGACTGCATCTGAGCAGCCTCCCCCTCTTCCCCCCAAAATGTGTAGAAGTGTCAGTGTTGCTAATTTGAGGGCCAGCCCTCTGAAGCCCGCACAGGAAGGACCAAGTGGAAGATCCCTCTCCCAGGAAGACTTGCTGTCCGAGGCCAAAACCAGCATGGTGAGTCACAGCTCTCTGTAAACACAGCAGAAACTTGGTGCTGGGCTGAATAAGAACTAGGCAGACAGCATCCCAGTCCTCAGGGAACACCCCAGGGGGTGACACACAGAAAGGAATAAGAAAACCCTCGGAACTGATATGCACCACCAAGGAGAGTTGATGTGGGAGAGTGTTGCTGAGGTGGTCTGGGGAGACATCGCTGGGGCTGAATGGGAGACAAAGGCAAACCCAGGCAAACCAGGAGGCTGCAACTAGCAAAGACCCTAAGGGGACAAGGTCGCTGGCACAATAGGAGGAACGGGAGAAAGCCAACCCTATGCTTTTTCTTTCTTTCTTCTGACTCCCAGTAGCAGAGGCAGGGTTTTTCCTATGTTCTGTCTTCAAGCTAGGCCACGCAAGTCCCCTCTGGAGATGTAAATCCCTTGCTCTGCCCCTCCCCTCTCTCTTTCTTACCAGAGGATGGAAAATGGCCCCTCCTTCCCCATACAGAGGGGTCTCAGACCCTTTCTACCTTCTATTACCCTGCAGGATGTGAGGGTAGTGCACTCCCCTCAACACCACCCCAAAGGCCTGTTCCCCTTTCCTGTGGCTCTGGGGGTGGGGGTGGGGTAGGGGTAGGGGAGGAGGGAAGTTGGCAACAGGAAGTGAGGAGAAAAGCAAAGCAGACTGCGAGGGAGAAGATTTTTTAAAAGCAGTCGGGGATTGGGGTCTCGCCCCCAATTCCTGGGTCACCCCAGCCAAGAGCTGGTGGTGAGAAAATGGTGGGGGAGTGAGGAGGAGATGGTAAGACAGGGAAGGTTGGGAAGGGACACAGGCAGAACCACCACCTCCTTGTTTCCCCCTTTCCTGACAGATCGGACCCCAGCCCCTAATGTCGGATCCCCCTGTGTATTGTAACCTGGTGGACCTTCGCCGCTGTCCCCGGTCCCCACCCCCGGGCCCTGCTTGCCCCTTGCTGCAGAAGCTGGATGCCTGGGAGCAGCACCTGGACCCCAACTCTGGACGCTGCTTCTACATAAACTCGCTAACTGGTTGCAAGTCCTGGAAACCCCCACGCCGCAGTCGTGGGGAGTCGGTAAGACCTTCCCTTTTGCTTGTCCTGTCATCCCCTCAATTTCCTGCTTCCTCCATGAACCCTAAAGGTTGTGTGGGGCTCTCCCAAGATCAGAAGAAATCAGCAAAATGTGAGCAGGGTATGGAGAGTGGATTGAGGTGGCATTGGATGTAGCTTCATCTCTCCCACCCCTAACGCAGAACCCCAGCTCCATGGAGGGGACACAGACCCTGAATGGGAACAATGGCATCCTGAAACCTCAGGCTAAGGGCTCAGGATCTGACACAGAGACTCCAGAACTTCTGGGCCCACAGGTGAGATCCCTCCCACCTCCCAGTTACATGCTAAAAAAAGCTAACTTATTATGATTTATCTTTATCCACCACACCCCTGCCTCTCACCCACATCTCCACCCTTCTTCCTCCCACAGCCAGGGACCCTTAAGTAATGTTAAAGGTTCCTCCACCTGCTTCTCCATTACACTTCCAGGGTTCACCCCGCCTCAGTCAATGCTCCTCGCAGTTTGACCCTTCGGACCAGCGTCCAGCCTTGCAGACTCCTCGACCTCTGCCCGAGCTGCTGGACGACCCCCATGTGAATCTCCCATGTCCTTCTGAATGCCAGGATCCTCCCTGCCCCACCCCCAATTCCGCTCCTCAGAAACATCTTCCTCTTTCTGGGTATCCTCTCCTACCCAGCCCTTTCCCCCCAACTTTAAGGGACCTCACTCCCGGGAGACCCCTTAGGGAAATCTGGGACTGTGGAGGGCACAGGGTGACTTACAGACACTACTCCCTCCACGTCCCAGGAGGTGGAAAAGTCTGGCCTGCTCAACATGACCAAGATTGCCCAAGGGGGGCGCAAGCTCAGGTGAGGAGACCTGGGAATACTGCAGGGCTCTGTGTGGGCTGGCAGAGTCCTCACTGTAGATCAGGGTGTTGGGAGAAGGCCCTCCCCATGTGAATTCTAAAATGACCTTTTCCCTACCACCACTGCTCCTCCATCTCTCTGGTAGGAAGAACTGGGGCCCGTCTTGGGTGGTGTTAGCGGGTAACAGCCTGGTGTTCTACAGAGACCCACCCGCGACTGCGCCCTCGTCGGGCTGGGTGAGTGACGGTGGGAGGGGGGTTCTTTCCGCTTCAGGCCGGCTGTGGGGGTGGGCAGAGGTGGAGAGAGCGGGGTAGAGAAGGGTAAAGGAGGTAGGAAGCCTCCCACCTTCTCGCAGCCCACTGGATGAGAGGGGAGAGTGACGTAAATATCATGGCCTCAGTTTCTCCCCTAATTGCCAGGGGCCAGCGGGTAGCCGGCCAGAAAGTAGCGTGGACTTGCGCGGGGCGGCCCTGTCGCATGGCCGCCACCTGTCCAGCCGCCGCAATGTCCTGCACGTGAGTGCCCTTCCGCCCATCCTCCAAACCACTCCCGTCCCGAGGATGCGGCCCGGATCTCCCGCTCAGCCACCCAGCTTTTTGGGCTTCACCTTGCTGACCCAAGCCTTTCCCAACTGGCCCCTCAGATCCGCACAGTCCCTGGCCACGAGTTCCTGCTGCAGTCAGACCATGAGACCGAGCTGCGAGCCTGGCACTTTGCTCTGCGGGCGGTCATCGAGCGGCTGGTTAGAGGGGTGGCGGACCCGGGAGAGGCTGGGGCCGGCTGGCCGAGGGAGTGCAGCCGGAACAACAGTCGGAAGGCGGTGGGGAGTGGCATAGAGACCTGGCCTGGGGCGAGGCTAGGACGTGGCACCCCAGCAGCCGGTTGGGGTCACCTTGCGTCCAGCTAGGGGTGCAGATTTCTCTCTCTTCCCACCTTCGACTCGACCTCCCCGGCCTCCGGGTCTAGGATCGGGAGAACCCCCTGGAGCTGCGTCTGTCAGGCTCCGGACCTGCAGAGCTGGGGGAACTGAGTGCAGGCGAGGACGAAGAAGAAGAGTCGGAGCCGGTCCCCAAGCCGCTACTGCGCCTTAGCAGCCGCCGGGGCTCCAGTAAGGGGCTGGCCTGGGGAGCTGGGCCCGGAGCAGGCGGCGAGGCTGCGGGCTCGGCCGCTCTCACGCTCCGACTCTACCTGCCTGCTACAGGTCGGGGGCCGGAAGGCACAGAGCAGAATCGCGTGCGCAACAAACTAAAGCGGTTTATTGCGAAGAGACCGCCCTTGCGGAGCCTGCAGGAGCGGGGCCTGCTGCGAGGTGAGGTGGGCTGCTGCACCAGCTGGGGCCGTGCTCCTCTGTGCCAGCTTTATTGTTTTTACAAGCATATTTACATTCCTGATGTGGGCATCAGCCCATTTCATGGATAAGAAAACTGCCGCAAAGCTCAGAGTAGAACTTCCCAGGACTCGAGCGCAGCTTTCCGAGACCACTGCTTTCCCCACTATACAGGATTGTTTGGGGGAGGGGCAGGGAGCCTGGTATCTGACAGATCGTTTTGGGGTTGGGATATACCTCCTTCCCCAGGGGTATAGGCAGCCTGAGCTAAGAAGAGCTTCCCTGAGCCGCCCTGGCTTCCTGCCTCACTCTGTGCCTCCCCAGACCAGGTATTCGGCTGCCAACTGGAATCACTCTGCCAACGAGAAGGGGACACGGTGCCCAACTTTGTGCGGCTCTGCATTGCTGCCGTGGATAAAAGAGGTCGTTTTCCCTGAGACCCCGGAACCCTTCTAGCAGGCCAAGGCCTAGAATTTCCTCCTCCCCTCCACCAGTCTTCCTCCTGCCTTTTTTCGCTCTGCCCTCAGCTGCTTCTACACACTCCCTTTACAGCAGTAGTTCTAACCTGCCCCACCTCATTTACTAGGTCTAGATGTGGATGGCATTTACCGAGTGAGTGGGAACTTGGCAGTGGTCCAGAAGCTTCGCTTTTTGGTGGACAGAGGTAAGAGGGCCTAGGCGCTAGTGGCAGTTCTAAGAACTGTATGTCTCAGAACTGCAGGTGGTTATGAGCGAGGGAGCTGGCAGACAGGGTGGCCTTCTAGCTGGAACTGTATATCTTAGCTCCCAATCTCTCCTCATACATGTTGCAGAGCGGGCAGTCACCTCCGATGGGAGATATGTGTTCCCAGAACAGCCAGGACAAGGTACTGACATGGAAGGCCCCTGAGACCCCTAAGACTTCCCTGCACCTTCTTTGCTCCCCACAAATTCCCCTGGGTTCTGTTCCTGGGAGGGTTGTCCCATCCTCACCTTTGCTGTTGTGCCCCAGTGAACGCTCCTCAAGGCGTTCCTGTGGTCTACCTTGACTGGCTTTCTCTAGAACTCCGGATTTCTCAGTTTCTCAGTCTTTCTGGTCCTTCATAAGTCATGAACTCCCTGTACCATCTGCTCCCTCCAGAAGGCCGGTTAGATTTGGACAGTGCTGAGTGGGATGACATTCATGTAGTCACTGGAGCCCTGAAGCTTTTTCTCCGTGAGCTGCCCCAGCCTCTGGTGCCCCCACTGCTGCTGCCCCATTTTCGTGCTGCCCTTGGTAAGAGTTGGGAGCCTTGAGCAGCATCCTTTGTATAGGGCTCATGAATGGTAGAAAATAGAATGGAGTTTCCTTCATACTCTCCTGTCCCATTCAAATCACAGAGATGTAAATAACTTCGAATGCTTGTGCCAGTTGCTCTTTTTTTTATAGAGACAGAGTCTCACTTTATCACCCTCGGTAGAGTGCCGTGGCATCACACAGCTCACAGCAACCTCCAGCTCCTGGGCATAGACAATTCTCTTGCCTCAGCCTCCCGAGTAGCTGGGACTATAGGCGCCTGCCACAACGCCTGGCTATTTTTCTGTTTTGCAGTTCGGCCAAGGTCGGGTTTGAACCCACCACCTTCAGTATACGGGGCCGGTGCCCTACTCAATGAGCCACAGGTGCCGCCCACCAGTTGCTTTTTGTGCATGTTTAGAAGGCTAAGTAGAAAAGAATTTTGAGAGCCAGGCATGGAGGCTCATGCCTGTAATCCTAGCACTCTGTGAAGCCAAGGTGAGTGGATTATCTGAGCTCACAGGTTCGAAACCAGTCTGAGCAAGAATGAGACCTCATCTTTAAAAATAGCCAGGTGTTGTGGCTGGTGCCTGTAGTCCCAGCTACTTGGGAATCTGGAGCAAAAGAACCACTTGAGCCCAAGAGTTTGAGGTTGCTGTGAGCTATGATGCCACGGCATTCTACCAGGGGTGACAAAGTGAGCCTCTGCCTCAAATAATAATAATAATAATAATAATAATAATAATTCTGAGGCTGCACCTGGGCCATGTGAAAAAGAAGGCTACATTAATGAGGTCTTCCATGAATGTGGGAAGGAATAGTGAATTTTCCTGCCCTCTCCTAACATCTTCCCTAACCTCATTCCCACACCTTTCCCATCTCTCGCCCTTTCTAGCACTCTCCAAATCAGAACAGCGCCTTTCTGAGATACAACAATTAATAGGGTCAATGCCAAAGCCTAACCATGACACTCTGCGGTACCTCCTGGCGCATTTATGCAGGTCAGGAAGACTGAGCATCTTTGTCCTGTTGGGGGAGGATGGGGTAGGCATGCAGCAGGGACTCTGTTTAGGTGGGGTAAAGGTAAGGAGGCACCTAAGTTTAGTGGGCACTAGAGACAGACAACATCTATGCAGGAGCTATGTTACCAAAGTCAGAGACTTTGGATAGGTCAACATCAGATGGAGAAATGGAGAGAAGACAAGCCCAAGGATGCCATGAGAGAAATAAGGGAAATCTTATCTCTCCCTTCCCTCTGCCTCTTTGTCTCCCACTGGGGCAGTGGTGATGGCTTGCTGAGCTGGGGCTGGGCCTGGGCAGTGACTGCTGAGGGGATGGCTGCTTAAATTAAAGCTTCCCAAACTGTGAACAGAGAAGACTCTTGTGACAGTCACCTGAAGCTGTATAGAGGCAGTTGTATCCTAGTTGTAGCTTCAGGTTGTATCCTGAAGGTTTCTCCACTGTTCCATCTTCATTCTGCCTAGGTTCTCTCCTTAGTTGCTTTTAAAGCACCACATGGAGGAATCCTGAGTTAGTTCCTCTCTGCTTCAACCTGTGAAGGGTTAGATTGATTTGAAGCTGTGAGCTTTCTGTCTTATATCTCCCTCCCTTGGCTTTTGTCCACAGGGTGATATCACACTCAGATAAGAATCGCATGACTCCCCACAACCTGGGAATTGTATTTGGACCAACCCTATTTCGGCCAGAGCAGGAGACATCCGACCCGGCAGCTCATGCCCTCTACCCTGGGGAGCTAGTCCAGCTGATGCTCACCAACTTCACCAGCCTTTTTCCCTGACACAGGCAAGGAAGAAAAGAAAACATATTTCCAATGATCTCTGATGGTGGTGGTGTGTTGTTTTGAGGGCATACCCTTAAAGCTGGTATCTCCCTGATGGCCTGGGATGGGGTAAGGGAGCTTCTCTAAAGATGAAAGTGGGTGGATTAACTTCTGCTTTACTGTTATCACTCCTCCCCAAGACAGTAACACGTAAAGCAGCATTCTTTCTGATGCAGTTCCTTTATTATCAGGAAACAGTGTCATTATCAAATTCCTCCCCAAAACATGTACAGACTATATACAGCCCTCAGCCCATACCTCTCCTCCCTGGGATATCTTGTTCAGGGAGCTAAAGCTCCTCACCTTGACTTCTCTGAAGGGATGGAAGCCCTTCAGGAAAAGCAGACCTGTGACGGACAAGGTTCCCCACTCTCTAGGCACTAGAGTTGAGGAATTGTGTCTCCCCAGGCAGGGATCTCAGTAAGACACTCATGTTGCCCACAGCCATGTTGGGGGGCCCAGAGGGAGATGAGGTGTGTTCAGAGCTGCCCCCCTGATCCTGGGAATGGGGAGGACTCAGCCCCTGGGCCTCATCCAAAATAGCCACAAAGTCCAGCTGAGTGTTGTCAAGATCGAGAGAGTCCAAAGGATTACATACCTGCCCTTCAGGAGGGGGGTACAAGGCAGGACCACCTCCTGGCCTGCCCACTTCAGGATGGCCACAGCTGGGGTTGGTGCCCCCCACCTTGAGGGGCCCATAAGAAGTAGGCAGTGGAGGCAGAAGTCGGGGTGGTGCTGCTGCCCTGTGGGAAGCCCTGTATGCCCCCACCACAAAATTGTCATGGCATGGAGAAGGGGTGGGGTAGGAGCCTGATTTGTGACTGGGCAGGTTGGGTGCAAAGCCAGGTCCATATGTTGTGACTGGGGCTTTAGCAGGGTTTGGGCTAACCTGGAAACCCCCCAGAAACTTGGGACTCTGGTAGGGAGGTTCTTGGACTGGGGTATCTTCCCTGCCCCCACCCTCCCACAGCAGCTCCTGTTGAGACTGAACATAATTACACACAAGCTGAGCCTTGAGTTGTCCTGCGGACTGGGCTGGGGAATCAAAGTTGAGGCCAGGCCTAGGTTCTGAAGGAAGATAATTGTGGGGTGGCTGGTTATAGGAGCCTGCCTGTAGATACTGGGGAGGAGGGAGCTGGGGATAGTGGGAGAACAGAGGCTGTGGGCGAGGAGGCCCCTCACTGGGGTGGGCATTGAGACAGGGTGTCAGTCCTGTGGAGTCAGACCCCACTGGGCACCCCTGTTCCGGCTTGACCTGCACTTGTCCATAATGTTCAAGTCGAGGACACTGGTTGTAGGCTCCACCTAGAGCCTTAGGGCCTGGATACAGCCCAGAGTGGGAAGGGAACTCACTCCACGTTTCTGGCGGGAGGTCAGAATATGAGATCTGCTGGGGACAGGGATTGGGGCTATAGTTGGGGGGTGAACCAGGCCCAAGGGACAGGGAGCCTGGATCCCTAGCTCCATAAGGTTCAGCTGCTGCCCCCTCAGGTCCTCCATATCCCAGAGTATCAGCAGGTGGGAAGTCCATATAGGGGTTCAGATTACTGCCCATCACGGAGGTCACAACCTCTGGCTCCTCCCGTAGCCCTCTAGTATCCAAGGCAACATTCTCAGTGATGCAGGGGGGCTGTGGTGAATAGACAGAGGTTGGGATGTGGGAATCAAAGTTCCGTCCTCCCTCTGGCACAGTGGGGGGAGTGTGGACACAGCCCAGGCTCTTGAACCGCTGGACTCTGGCTGGAGCAGGGTGGTCAGCAGCCCGGGCTGGGTCACTGGCCCTCCGGGTGACCCCTGCATTGGGATTATAACCTGGATACTCAGCTCGGCTTCTCCAAGGAGGTGCAGGAAGACTCCCCATCTGCAGGCTGGGTGCTGCAGTGGGTGGGGTACCACCCCCTCTGGCTGAAGCATATCTTGCCCGGAGCAGGTAGTGCTGGGCAGGCGTGAGGCCTGGAAGTGAGGATGCTCCATTCTCTGGTGGGGAGCCAGGGGGAAAAGGGGAGGCCAAGGAGGAGCGGCGACTGACAGTATAGGCAGAGCTGATGCTGCTGGAGCTGCTGCTGCGGCGGTCAAGGGATACTGGGGGACCCAGACGGCGTGATACAGAGGTACCTGCAAGTGACGGGGAGAAAAGGAGAAAGGGCAAGTGGCCTTCCAAATTTCACTCTGCTTCCCCCATGTAACAGCCTTGTCCTGGAGTCCCAGGGATCAGTTCTTTATTCCTAAACACTCAGTTCCATGTCCCACTTCTCCCCATACCTATTCTACTGCTGGTCACCAGAACAGTAGTGACGAGTCACAGAGGTTGTGTGCTGCACAACCTTGGGGAACAGCCCTTTCCTTCCATTCCTTCTTTTCCTTCCTTCCTTCCTTCCTTCCTTCCTCTTTCTTCTTCTTCTTTTTTTTTTTTTTTTTTTTTTTAGTTTTGGCCAAGGCCAGGCTTCAACCCACCACCCCCAGTATATTGGGCCGGCACCCTACTCCTTAAGCCACAGGCACCGCCCTCTCTTTCTTTTTGAACAATCTCACTTTGTCATCATGGTAGAGTGCTATGGCTTCATAGCTCACAGCAACCTCAAACACTTGGGCTTAAGCAATCCTCTTACCTCAGCCTCCCGAATAGCTGGGACTATAGGCGCCTACCATGATGCCTGGTTAATTTTTCTATTTTTGGTAAACTTGGGGTCTTTTTTTTTTTTTTTTTAATTTTTTTTTGTAGAGACAGAGTCTCACTTTATCGCCCTGGGTAGAGTGCCGTGGCGTCACACTGCTCACAGCAACCTCCAGCTCTTGGGCTTAAGCGATTCTCTTGCCTCAGCCTCCCGAGTAGCTGGGACTACAGGCGC
>CAUYON010179188.1:0-24056 GCA_963573935.1 Arctocebus calabarensis
TAGTTAAAAACTTTCCCCAATAGTGTGTGCCACACCTTTTGGGGGCAAAACACGATTGTAAGAGGGTCTTTTCCTAACAAATGCAACCAGTGTAACATGGTTTCTTGTACCCTCAATGAATCCCCAACAATAACAAAAAAAGTAACTGGGTGTGGTGGTGAGCGCCTGTAGTCCCAGCTACTCCAGAGGTTAAGGCAAGAGAATTGCCTAAGTCCAAGAGCTGGAGGTTGCTGTGAGCTGTCACGGCATAGCACTCTACCAAGGGCAACAAAGTGAGACTCTGTCTCTAAAAAGAAAAAAAGTATTGGCTTTTCTGGGGGTGGGAATCTTCTTTTTCTTTTCCCCATTATCTAATCTAATTGCATTTTTTGGTTAATTCTGCCTTTGTGCTATAGAATTTTTATTAATTTATTTATTAAACATAGATTTATGTTTTCTCTTAAAAAAAATAAGGACTAGAAACAAAATCTTGTAAAAAAATGAATGAAGATAAATACATTCAGAAAAGAAATCAGACGATTACTGCATAAAAATATTAAGCAATAATAATAATAATAATGCAAAGAAAGTAACATTCACATCGTCAAATAAGAGTATGTCTATTATAGAATGCTTTGACTCTGAGGCTCAGTATGGAGTCATCAGTTAACTTCTTATTTTTTTTCTCAAAGTCTGAAAAAATAGACAACTCATATTTATAAATAAAAGTAAAAGATAATTTAAAAAAACAGGTCATGCCAAATCTTATAGACAAAGTAATAAGTATCTTGACATCATTGGGCAAAATTTTTCTTTAGAGGGTAATTCATCTTCTATATAAAACTTGCATACCTGTTGGATTACCTCAGTGATTAAGGAGGGTCTATTATTCTGGATACTTTTTGGAAGCCTGTATCAAGAATTTTTTTCCTTCAGAAGTATCTTAACAACTTCAATTGCTCTGTGATTTCAGGCTGAGAATGCCTCCACCAAGCCCAAGAAATGATCTACAAAACTAGTAGATATTTTAAGTCTTTTGAAGGGTGAATTTGGGTGAAATTCAAAGAGCACTGCCCCTTGGTGTGATTGAAGTGGTTTCTTTCACTTATTTTCAGTCTTGGTTTGTTTTCACAAACTGTAGGCAACAAGAGGCAATTTCTCTGATGATGTGAGTGAGCTATCTGTTTGTTACCCACAGCTGGATAAACACTCTCAAAGCCTCCTTACCAGTGGATCATTACATGTATTCACTGTAGGTTTTATGGCACCAAGTTACAGGATAACAGAATTCTTCCTTGCTCATACATCAGCCACCCTTCCTTCTCCTTTTGGAATCCCTCCTTTTCTGCTCACTCTTGCTTTGCTTTGTCATAAAAAGCCAGGAATTCTGCCAAGTTCACATGGGGCATTATAGGAGCCATTACCTTTGTTTTCAAAGCCTGTATAGCTGCCTAATCTGACAATTGGTTACCTTTTGTAATCCAGTCCCCGCTCTTCTGATGACCTGGGAAGTGAATGACTGCCATCTTCTGAAGAAGGAAAATGACTTCCAGCAGAGACTTCTTGAGCATTTCTGATCTCTTTCTTCCCTGCCAACAGCAGACCTCTGTCTTTCCAGAGTGCTCTATGTACACGTAGGATTCAATATAAGCCCTTCAAGTCAGTGGAAATGTCAGCCATTTTACCTTCTAATAGTTCTAGAGCTCTTGTTAACCTAGTCAACTTTCTGGGACAAAGTTCTTAAAAGAAGGGCTTTCATTTTAACTGTCTCTTGCATGGGTTACCACTGTGCACCCTGTCTCCACATCCATTTTTCCAAATAATTGCTTTCATTTACAAATGAAGTCCAACATGAGCCCTGAAAAGAGCAATCCAAATGATAAGAGTGGTTTAAAAATACCTCTTCAATCATTTCAAGGCTCCGGGCTATGATCTGAAAAAAAAAGGGTCAGGGTTTGATCCAGCCAGTACTTCCAACGTCACTCCTGAATTGTGAACAGGGAGTGTTCACAATTTCTTCCCCATTTGTCTGGCTCTAATCACAAATTTTCTTTCTTCTGTAACAGAATGAGTACCTGATGTGGAACATAGACTGTGACCAGTTGTCCCAGAGTAAATTTCTCTGCCTCTTTTAAGAGGTTGCAGCTTCCGCCCTTAAACAGACTGGCCAATGTGAAGCTGTAAAGTCAAGTTGTTTAGGCCAGTAAACAATCAGTCAAGGCACAGTTCCAATTTTCTGGAGAAGCACCTCTAGCCCTAGTTCTTGTTTTTCATAAACATATAAATAAAATGATTTTGTTAAGTATGGCAGTCCCACCACAGTTGTATCATGCTGGGATACAACTTAAACAATTTCCAGTCAGTAATTGTTTAAGCTGTCCAAAGTCCCCCTCACATGCTTTTTATCAGGTCAAAGGCTCCTCTTCCAACCCCTTCAAGACCTCATCCTGGAGCTTTACAATGAAATGATAATTTGGAGTCCAGATGTGACAAAAGCTGGCCATTTTCAGAAATCCCCTCAGCTGCTTTCTTGTAGGAGACTTTGGAGTGTGTGAGATGAAGTCTTCCCTGTTTCCAAGCAAAATGTGCTGCCTAGGCTCATTTAGGAACTGGAGGAATTTTACTTTCTGCTTGCAAATTTAGGCTTTTTCCTTAAACACATGTAACTCCATTTTGCCAAGTGGTGTAGCCTTTTGATGTTGGTATGCAAACAATCCTGAAAATGCTGATCAGTGACTAATAAGTCATCAATGTATGGGAGAATTTTCCCATTCTGTAATTTAGGGTCCAGAAAAATCCTATGCCAGAACTTCTTCAAAAATAGTGTGTGCATTTTGAAGTCTTGAGGATGAACCTTCATTATAACTATTCCTTCTTAAGAGTGTCTGGATCATGCTATTCAAAGTCAAACAATTCCTAGGACTGGGATCCAGTAGGATGCAAAAGAAAGCACCCTTTAAGTTCAAAACCAAAACTATTGACTTCTGGCAGTAAGTCATTCAAGAGGATGTAGGGGTGGGTTACCATGAGATGAATATCCAGCACCACTTCATTTACTCCCTGAAGGTCCTGTTCAAACCAGTATTCTTCTGTTCCCATACTTTTCAATGACAGTGTAGGAGTATTATAAGGAGAATTAAAGGGACTTAGATTTCCATAGACCTGAAATTTATTAATACAAGAAGCTATCCCTTTTAAGTGGTTATTGGCACTTATGTGGAGGTAGCATGTTTGATTTTAAATGGATCTCTGTGGGGGCATCCCTGAGAGTCTTTCTGGGAATTCCATTAGCCCATACCAGGAGGCTTACCTGCTTATTAACTTTTTTGGCCATTGAGTCTCAGTTCCAGTTGATGGAGATGTAGCTGCCAAGTGTGCTCATGTGGGGCTTCCAGCTGGAGGTTGTGACTTTCCAGAATAAAAGTGATCTGAGCATTCAGTTTAGTTAATAAATCTCTTCCCAGCAGAGGAACAGGACAACCTGGAATGTACAAAAATTGGTGGTCATTCTTTTTTCTCCAATTGAGCATTAAAGTGGTTTAAGAAAGATCTTATGTTCTAATTGTCCAGTCTCTCTCATCACCAGAACTGACAGTTTTGTCAGGGGTAAGAGAATAGGGTATTGAGTACCAAATATGTTGTTCCATTGTCCACCAGAAGTCTACAGTTCTTATTCCCACTCTTATTTCTACTAAGGGTGATGGCGATACCAGGCAGCAAATCAGGTTGACACGTCTGTCTCTTTCAGTGATTCTCAGAAGCATATGACAGTTGGGCATGTGACTTGATTTCTTATTCTTCTTCTTCAGACGTTCATTTTTCTAATATTTCACCTCCTTACAACAGACACATTGATTTTTCTTAATTGGGTCTGCTTGTCACTCCTAGGCCCTGTTTCTAGGTCTCCTTCCCTTTATCCCCATAAGTAGTCTCAAGAAAAATAGAGTTGGCTTGAGCTTTCTTATGCTCTAGATTGTTGAAAATGCTGTAAGCAACACCTACCAGCTAAGATGAGGTCATTCTTATTGTTCCATCCAGTCTCTAGAATTAAATATCAGGAACACTTTGGGAAATAAAAGTCATATTTACCATTCACTGATTTTCGGGAGTCTGAAGCTTCATATCCATGTCCTTATGGTAAGCATCATACACTCTCTCCAGAAATTCATATGGATCGTCAGTTACTTTTTTGCTGTATGGCTTATGTTCAGACTCTTTTCTCTGGAACTCCTTTGAAACTCTGTAATCATGCCAGATGATGTCTTTTATGATGATAAAGAAGAGGCAACCCACTTTTGTTCAGATCTCAGTCTAGCTCTGTCAATGAAATAGCAGTATCAGGTGCTGGTGTATTATCCAAATCCTCTAAATGGAGTCAGCCAGCTGTTTACTGCGCTTTATCCAGTACCAAATGCCTCTTGTCACTGCTTAGTATCATATTTAAAAGAGCCTGTATATGAGCCCAACTAGAGTTATGGGTAGCTAAGGTAGTAGTTATTAATTCAGTCACTTTAATGGTATCTGAATGGTAAAGGATAATGGCATTTTTCCAACTAAACAGATCGGAAGTAGAAAAGGGTCTATGTGTCCAATATTATCTGACAGACTAACACTGTAGATTTATTCTTCCTGGCATTTTGTGCAGAGTATTGTTCCAACTTACCTCCTTGGGTCCCTTGACCAAATCAAGTTATCTGCTCGATGTGAGATGGAGAGACCAATTTCAAACCTCCTTCAGTTGAGTAAGGAGGGGCAGATTTCTCATCATCTGGTCCCAGAGCACTTGTCTGGGTATTTGGTTTTCTAGGTCTACTGAAGGCAGATACTATATGCTCTTTTAAAATTTCCTGCTCAACATAAATATTAGTATCACCATTATATGCAATCCTTTAATTCCCTCCTTGCTTTCCTTCTTTTCTGGCTTTTCTTTTCTTTGTACCATAGCAGGTTACTCTTAGAACTAGCACCTGTATTAAGTAAAGTTATAAAATCTTGTACATATAGAATTTCACCCCAGTTCTATGATCTTTGACAGAAGAGTTCTAAATGCAGGCAGTATAATAATTTAAGGATCCAATCAAAGGCCACTTTTCCCCAGAGTCAAGATGATACATTGGCTGGGATGTGTTCCAGTAATATTTCATTGCCATTTTACTCATCAGTCAGTACTCACGCTGGGGGCAAGCAAACAGATATGTCCTAAAGGGCTGTTCTTCAGGAATGAAGCTTGAGCTCCCATGTTCTGAACAGACACAAATATAAATCAGGAAACCAGAGGAGAGTGAGAACTGTCAGTATACAGCCAGAATAAAGCAGGTGGACCATAGTGATGGTGATGGCAGGTGTGTGAGAGCAGAAGCCAAAGATTCCCAGGAGAAATTTCCCAGCAGTACTCTCAGGAGCCATTCAGCACTGCACCCCAGGCCCTCCTGTCTGGATCACCACAAGGCTTCTCCAGCATGGCACTTAACATAGTAGTCTATGCTTCCTTTTGTGGTCACCAGAAATGTTAATGGGCAAAGAGTGTCCAGCTGCCTGTCACTATCGGCCAAATGCGGAGACAGGGATTAGGTCCAAAAAGTTTCATTGTCAGAGAGACAGTAATCCTGAGAACAGTAAGAATTATCTCTCCCAGTCTCTCCTGCCTTTCCATTTATTAAACCACACTTTTATACATAAAAGTTCAAAGAAAAAACTATATTAACCTTATCTTACACAATAATAAACAATAGTCAGCTTTACCCATGACCTATTACAACATTTCCAAATCAAAAGGTAATCTCCTAAATAAAATGCCTGAAAATATGCAAGATATACATTTCTGGGTTGAAGGTAAATTTACAAGACAATACAAATAACAAACATGTGGTGAAGGTCACATAAGACCTAAACTGACCAGACCAGTTGTCAGTGCCAGACCAGTGCATCTCAGTGCTCATTCACCTGTCTAACTCCTTCTTCTAGACTGCTTTTCTGCTTCAGGAATAGTGTCCCCTTTTTAATAACTTTCACATTCTCATAAAAATGTAATAAATTTTTGCTTGCTAAAAATAAGAATTAAATATGGCAATTTGAATTGAGCTTCAAAACCCAGGCAGTTTCAAATCCACAAGTTTTGATTAAACCACAGATGTTTCATTTCCTTCTGTTAACAAAAATTCTTTTCTCTTCAATCAAATTTGAGTAAGAGAAAGGTTGAAAATTTAATCAAGATGAAATTCATACAAACTTATAACCTTAAAAAGAGTAAAACCACAATGTGCAAACAGCAGACTCTCTAGAGAAATAACAAATGAAGTCCCTAACTTAAAGTGGTAGAGCTTCACATTCCAGCCCCATATGCAAAATAGACTTTGGACACATGACTTTTAATAACCTCGTAATATTCTCTTGGATCATTTCATTGGTAACGTTCTGTGAGTGGGAAGGTGTGCAGAGAAAGATGCGTTCACTCACTGCTTATAGAAGGATAATCTAGTGCAATTTTTTTGAAGTACAATTTAACCATGGGTTTATCCATCCCCTTTGATTCAGTAATTCTATTTCTGGAAATTTATCCTCAGGAAATAATAATAAATGTGGGCAAAAAAATTATCAATAAATATTTTTGTTTTAGCTTAATTTATAATATCAAAATTATCAACGATCTCAATGTCCAACAGTAACCAATTTGTTACATAATGATGATGAACTTCAAGGCATTGCCTCTTTGTGCATGTGGCTTGTTTAGCATCAAGTGTCTGGGATTGAGACACGAACATGGCTCTGATCTAGCAGTTGGCAGATTGGATTCGCTGCCTTTCACACTGCACCTATTCATTTCCTGCTGACTGCCTTGGATTATGGATGGGGCTGGCTGAGGTTTTTTTCCTCTTAATTTCCTTGGCAACCCATGAGTTCTTTTTTTTTTTTTTTAATTAAGTCATTTGTACATAGATCATACATACATTAATGCCATTATGGGATTCGATGTGTTGATTACATGTACAAATTGTGGAGTGCTTACATGTTACTAATCAACATAACTTTCACCTCATTTACCCAATTACAGCATTAAGACATTTGTGTTCTACACATAATAGATCCAACTTGTACTTGCAATATACTCCATAGGTGTGGTTCCCCTAGTAACCTTCCCTCTATTAACCCACCCCCTACCCCGCTTATTTTCTTTATAACTTACATTACTACCTTACAAGTGACAGCTGAACTGTCTTTGTGTGAAAAAAGTAAGAGGGAGAATAATCTATAATGAGAGTGAACAATAGAGATGGGAGGGTTCTGTCCTGGGGCCCTTTGGCTATTGACAATATTTTATCAAAAAAATTAGGTCAGGAAAAAGGGGAAACAAAAGTTTGCAAATGCCTAGGTTATAGTTGCCTATAACATGATTCAGTCTCTGCAATTCACATTCTTTTTAGACTCAAAATAATTTAGATTTCTGTCAGCTTAGATTTATAATGACTTATTCTCACAATATTTTCATACTAAAATGATTCAAAAATGTTAATTTCTAATTGTTTGTATTTGTAATATTTACATATTTATATATGCTGCCTAAGTCTTTAACACAGATATGTCTGTTTTTGAGATCATATGCTTCATCAGCCTTTTTGATTCTAAATAAAGTTTTCAGTCTTCATGTAAATGAACATAGTCTTCCTATTATAAGGTCATAACAACAACTGCTATTTTTAAAACATATTTTTTAGAATTATCCAAAAAAATTGAGGCAATAATCTAATTTTATTTTCTTAACAGATATACAAGATTCTGGTTGATATTTATACAATAACCTAACTTTTATTATACATATAAATACCCATTTTTTTCAGATGCTATCATTTATTTGAAATGCATACTTTCTCCTATGTGATAAGGATGGATAAAAAGATACCAGACAGTGAAATTTTGCACATATATACACATGTACTGTGGGGAAGAAATCCTCAGGATCCTGACAAATAGTATAGCTATTTGGGAGATAGTGAAAGAAAGCAGCCCATAAAGCAAATCTCATGATGACAACAATCCCCTTCCCATACTTCTATAAATCCTCATGACGTGAGAAGAGTACAACCTACCTGGAAGGACAGCTAGTGATAGAAAGTAGGTCAGAGAGCAAATGGCATGGTCACAGCAACCTCCTCCCCACCCTCCTGAAATGCTTCAAGGCCAGTGTTCCTGGGAGGCATCAGGATCTCCCACCCTGTTCCTGGCTGGAACTAGAGATAAGGCGTTTGTGCAAGATTAACACCTTTTGTGGAAAGAAGTAATTCTAAAATCAGTCTCAGACATAGTATTATTCACTCTGCAGGAAAGATGACTTTTGTCACCTCTCATGACCCCCCTCCCACATTCCAACTACATTAATAAAAGTTTCTTGAAACTGTGTGAGCTGAGCTGACTTCTGGTCAGACTCCATTATGCTCCTTTAAAATAAAGCCCATCCTTCATCCCTGGACTGACCTCCTTTCTTTCTTGTGGAACCTAGCTGGAGTTTTATTCTGTCTTTCTTGTGGAACCTAGCTGGAGTTTTATTCTGAGCCAAATATGAGTGATAACTTCCCAAAGCTTTTCTAATTTAAAGAGTTTCTCTGAAAGTGCACTTTGGGGTGACAGGTTACAGTTTGGTAACACAGTTACACATTCATTGGAATCAGCAGAATGAAATATTTTAAGATAAGGAAATCTGTTTATCATAGAGAAAGACAAAATGGACTGACTAAAAATTATTTGTTGTACAAATTGATGGCCTGCAGATATGAATTAACTTTGCTTTGCATGGCCTTAGGTCTTATTTGTTATTTTGCACCTTATTGTCACATTCACATAGAGTCATGAGTTCTATGATCTCTATTTTAACATTAATACTTGGTTAAGATTCAAAAGGGAGAAGGTATAAATTTGGCTATGTCCAATTTCTGTCTTTTTTTTCTTGTGAGAAATAAAAATAAAATCCTAAGCTCCCCAACAAACTAAATAAAATTACTCCTGAACCAAAGAACCTCAGATAAACCTCAAAACTAAAATACCAGCCATGAGAAGAGAGGTCAGACCTGCCTCATTTTATTCTCTCTCATTAAACACAATGAGGCTTTTTTCCCTCATGATTGAATACAACCAGCTCTTCTCTAGTTCTGCTCCTTCTTTTTAGTGATTTTCATACAACAACTGATCATCCCTTCCTTGTAAGAGGCTATCAACTATGGAGTGGTTGTAACCCTTAAAAAGAAAAAGTGAGGAGTTTTGTGTCTTCTGCTTTACTTTTTGAAATCAGAGGGAAGAAAACACCACCCTTGAATTATGATAATGCTGCCATTTTCTGAACATCAGACCCACGAATTAACATATAGCTCATGTTTTTCATTTTACAAATATTCATGGCTCCTCCTTTAATCTATTAAATCTGTATATTTTACCACCCTATTTAGCATAAATTTCTGTACTTTTTCTTTTCTCTTAAAGTGCTTGCTTTTCAGTTTCAGCCTGAGGCTCTGCTCTGTTTAAGTTCTTTGATTTATATTAGGACTGAGTACATTGGATACTTTTTCTTCCATTCTAGAAAAAATATTTCAATTACTACATGTGTAATTGATAAAAACTTCCCAAGTTTGGGGGGAATAAATCCCATAAACCTAGAGAAGCTTGGTGAGCCCCAAATGGGATAGACCCCCCATACTTCATGCCTAGACATATCACAACCAAACTTCAGAAAATTAAAGACAAAGAAAAATATTAAAAAGCAAGCAAAGGAGGGGAGGAAAGTGTATCCTTTGCAAGGAAACAATAATTTGAGTGGCTATGAATTTTCTTATCAGAAACATCGGAAGCCAAAATGAGGTGAAACAATATTTTTTAAATGGAGAAAAAGAATAGTTATCCCTGAATTTGATATACAGGAGAAATACCCTTCAAAAATTAAGGTAAAATATGTACAGATTTTGGGGGGGGGTTAATATGAGGGCATACATGATTAGGTTACATTGTTGCATTTGTCAGGTAAAGTTGAATTTGGAGTTGAGTCCTTCACCCAGGAAGCACCCATATACCCCTGTGATGTCCTGTTAGGTGGGAACTTAGGGAACCCCCTCCTTACCTCCCCACCTCTTGAATTTAATTGTGCTCGTCTGTCATGTGGGCTGGTAGTTGTTAATCTTCTAGTTTTAATTTAGTACCGAGTACATGGGGTACTTGATTTTCCACTCTTCAGATACTTAGGAGAATTTTCTTTCAAATCCATCCAGGTGAATATAAGGGATGCAAAGTCTCCATCTATTCTGCGGCTGAATAATATTCCAATACATGTACCAGTTTATTAACCCATTCGTGCATTGACGGGCATTTGGGTTGTTTCCACATCTTCGTGATTGTGAATTGAGCTGCTATAAACACTCCCTTCAAAGCCAAAAGTAGAACATCCATTTGATCCCACAATCCCATACTAGTTATCTGCACGGAAGAAAAAAATATTAGTACATACGTTCTCTTATATAAAGGAAAAGTAGAATTTCTTACCAGCGTGTGCTATGAAAGAAATGCTATGGGAAATTCTTTAGCAAAAGGAAAAGGATAGCAGAAAAAATGTGCATTGGGGAGGCAAGAAGAGCAACAGAAATGAGAAATATCTGGGTAAATATAAGAAGCTACTTTTAGTTTGAGTTTTTAAGAATAGATGCAACAGCTGAAAGCAAACCTAGTAGCATCGTCCAGTAGGATTTTTTAAAATTTCAGATTAATATGAGAGCGCAAATGAGGAGGTTACAATGTTTGCATTTGTTGGGTAGAGTCCCTGCGGGAGTTGTGTCCTTCACTCAGGAGGTGCGCCACACACACTCCCCACACACGCTTACGTTGTGCCTATGGGGGGGAGCTCACCAATCCTCACCTCCCCTTTCCCCTTCCTCCGACTTGAATTGAACTGAGTTTTTCTCTTGTGTGAGCATGTATTAGTTCATCTACTGGCCTCGTATTAGTATCGAGTACATTGGCTTTCCATTCTTGTGATACTCCATTGAAATGTGAAAGTACATTGCTTTTCCATTCTTATGATTTTACTAAGAAAAATGTGTTTCAACTCCATCCAGGTTAATACAAAAGATGTAAGGTCTCCATCTTTTTTAAGGCCGAATAGTAATCCATGGTATACATACACCACAGGTGATTAATCCATTCCTGTGCTGATGGGCATTTAGGTCAATTCCATATCTTGGCGATTGTAAATTCAGCTATGATAATCTAATGCAAATGTCTTTATAATAAAATGATTTTTTTCCTCTGGGTAGATGCCCAGTAATGGGATTGCGGGATCAAATGGAAGGTCTAGTTTGAGTTCTTTGAGGATTCTCCATATTTCTTTCGAAAGAGGCTGTATCAGTTTGCAGTCCCACTAACAGTGTAAAAGTGTTCTCCCCCTCCATATCTGCGCCAGCATGTCTGGCAGGACTTTTCATGCGTGTGGATATAACGTATAAGACAACACCTGCGTACAGCAGGGTAAAAGGATCTGTGTGGTGGTAATGTTTTTATATTCCACTCGAACCGATAAAATATTGTCTATAAATAGACTGTGAAAAGTTGAGCATTTTTAGAGCAACCACCACAAAAATATATAAAAGATATAGTAAAACCCACAATAGATAAAGTGGGGTGCTAAAAAATGTTTAATTAACACAAAAGAAAGTTGATATGAGGGAACAAAAGCTTAAAAAACAGTAAAAATAAACAGGAAATGAATAATAAAGTGGTATGTCTATTTCCAAATACATCAACATTGCAACTATTAATAGCATAAGTGGTCTAACACACCAATTTAAAGTAGTGATTGTGAAGATGGATTAAATGTCATGGTCCTCCTGGTGTTTAATGTCTGTAATCCCAGATACTTGGGATTCTGAAGCAGGAGGAAGGCTGAAGGCCAGGAATTTGACACCAGCCTGAGCAACATAATAGAAAGACCCTGTCTCTTAAAAAAAAAAAAAAAATAGCCAGGCACAGTGACACCTGTCTGCAGTCCCAGCTATTGAGGAGTTTGAGGCAAGAGGATTGCCCAGGTGTTCAAGGCTGCAGTGAGCTGTCATTATGCCACTGCATTCCAGCCTGGGTGATAGAGCAAGACACTGTCTCTGTTTTTTAAAAAAAATCCAATTTTATGCTGCCTATAAGAAATTGACTTTGACTACAATAATATAGGTTCAAATATGATAATATATATAAGTTAAAAGTATAAGGAAGAAAAGTGTTACATCCTGTAAACAAAAAATATATAAGAAAAGCTGGATGACTATATTAATATCAAACAAAGTAGACTTGAGTAAAGAAAACTATCAAAGTAACAACAATGGAGCAGGTGCGGTGGTTCATGCCTGTAATCCCAGCACTCTGGGAGGCCAAGGCAGGTGGATTCCTTGAGCTTTGGAGTTCGAGAAGAGCCTGAGCAAGAGAGAGACCTCATTTCTACGAATAACTGGGCATTGTTATGGGAGTCTATAATCCCAGCTACTCGGGAGGCTGACACAGGGGATCACAGGAGTTTGAGGTTGCTGTAAGCTATGACACCACAGCACTCTACTGAAGGCAAAAGTGAAACTCTGTCTCAAAAAAAAAATGACAACAGTTATAACACAACAATAAAAGATTGATTATCCACAATAATACTAAATGTGTATGCAACTAACGACAAAGCTTCAAAATACATAAAGCCCCAGCAGACAGGATAGAAAAGATAAATCGCCAAATCCATAATTATAGTTAGATATTTCAACACTGACCCCAACAATGAACAGAACATGCAGATACAGGAGCAGAAAGCATAATAGAAGAACTGGATAATACCGTCAAAAAACTAGATCCAATTGACTTTACAGAATAGTTCACTCAAGTACAGCACAAAACACTTCTCAAGTGTATAGCAAATATTCACCAAGATACATTATATTTTAGGTCATAAAACAAACATTCACACTTCTAAATAATCCCTTAATTAAAAAAGAAGTCTTGAGGAAGAATTTAAAATACCTGGAATCAAATTACCCATGAAGTACAACATATTAAAATTTGTGGGGAAGGGGAGGATGAAATAATGCCCAGAAAGAAATCTATAGCCTTAAATTCTTACTTCAGGAAAGAAGAAAGCTCTAAAATCAACACTCTAAGCCTCCACTCTAAGAAATCTGAAAATAATAAGCAAAAAATCACAAGGCAAACAGAACAAAGGTATTACGTTTGTTTTCAACAAAGAAATGATTAGGAGAAAAGCAGTAATCAATGGACTAGGGACAAAAGCAACACACACAAAAATCAACAAACAGCAAGATATCGGTTCTCTGCAAAGATCGATGCATTTGATAAACCTCTAACAAGACTGGTAAAGAAAACTGTGAGAAGACACGAATTACCAATGTTAGGACTGAGTAAAGGAATATCACTATGAGCCCTTCAGATATTAAAAGAATAGCAAAGAAACCCTACGAACAACTCTAGAAACGTATACTTAAGCACTTAGATAAAATGGACCAATTCCTTGAAAAGTATAAACTACCAAATGCAGCAAGATGAAATAAATAACCCTAATATATTTAGATGTATAGAAGAAATTGAATCCATAGTTAAAAGCCTTCCAAAAAATAATCTCTCAACCCAGATTCTAAAATTTGGGTGGAAATTAAAAGGGTCTAGAATAGCCAAAATAATTTGAAAACAAGGAATGAAGTTTAAGGAATCATAGCACTTCTTTTTAAGACTTACTATAAAAATTACAATAATTGATACAGTAAAGGATTTGCAAAGGGATTAATATTCATAGATCAATGGAAAAGAATAGATAGTCCAGAAACATACCCAGATAAATGGCATCCAATTGACTTTTGGAAAAGTGTAAAGACAATTTATGGGAGAAAGATGCTTCTCCAACAAATGATGTTGAAACAATTGGACACCACATGCAAAATAATGATCACCGATCAACATGCCAGATTTTATACAAAATGTTAACTCCAAGTAGGTTACAGATCTAGATGTAAAAAGCAAAGCCATAAAACTTTTAGAGGAAAATATAATAGAAGAGAAGATATTTATGACCTAGGGTTAGGCAAGGAATTATTAGACATGACACTAAAAGCATACTCCACAAGAGATAAATGGGTAAATTGGACTTTATCAAAACTTAAAACTTTTCCTCTAAGAAAGATGCTGTTAAGAAAATGAAAAGACAAATTACGGACTGGATGAAAATGTCTACAAATCACATAGCCAACCAAGAACTTGTATCCAGAATACATATAAGGAACTCTCAAACTCAACTGTCAGAAAATAACCAAGTTACAAAATAGGCAAAACAAACAAACAAACAAAAACAAAAAACAGACACCTTGCCACAAAGGTAGAAGGAAGACAAACACGCAAGATGTTCAACTTTGTTAGCCTTTGGAGAAATTCAACTTAAAACCATGATAAGGTACCACCAAACACCTATTCAGATGGCTAAAGTAAAAAAATGCTAACAATGTACAGAGCAGCAGTGGTCCCTGACTGTTTTGGCACGTGGGACCCATATCATGGAAGACAATATTTCCACTGATCAGGGATAAAGGGGATAGTTTCAGGATGATTCAAGGGCATTACCTTTATTATGCACTTTATTTCTATTATTATTCTATTATTATTACATTGCAATATAGAGTGAAATCATTATGCAACTCGCCATAAAACAGAAGCAATGGAGAGACCTGGGCCGGATCTCTCTCCTGCACAGTTTACATAGGATTCATGCTCCCGTGGGAATCTAATGCCAGCAGTGATCTGACAGGCCGTGGTGCTCCAGCGCTGATGCAACCATGGCGAGCGGCTATAAACACAGATGAAGCTTCACTTGCCTGCCCACTCCTGGCCTCCTGCTGTTTGGCCCCAGTCCTAACAGTTCACAGGCCAGCACCAGCAATTGGGGACCACAGAAGTACAGAACTGTCATACTTTGCTGGTGCAATAGGAGTGATACAGCTTCCCTGGAAAAGAATTTGGCAGTTTTTAATGAACGTAAACTTATCCTTAGTATATGACCCAGAGTTCCCACTCCTGAATACTTTCCCTAGAGAAATGAAAACTTATGTTCATGCTAAAACCTGTTACCCTCAGTACCCTTCAATGAATGAATAGATAAAATGTGTGGTACGTCCACACTCTGGGATACTACTCAGTTATGAAAAGAAGCAAACTACCAGTCCCTGTAATATGCCAATTTCAGAATGTTATATACTATATGATTCCATAAAGATGACATTTTCTAAAGGACAAAGGTGTAGGGATGAGAACAGCCCAGCAGCTGCTAGGGATGAGCAGAAGAGAGAAGGTAGATTGTTATTGAAAAGATGAGCACTGGACAATTTGGGCAGGTGATGGAATTACCCTATAGACTGACTACAGAGACAGTTACACAAATGTATGCACAAAAAGTTAGCAAAAAGTCTATTTTGATGTATGTTAATTAAAAACATGCTTAAATCCTGATAATGTCACTGGTCAAAGATGAGAATAAAACTTCAGCTTCTGAAAACATCTTAACGAGAGGAAAATATTCCATGAGTAATTACAAACATTTATTGAACACTTGCTTAACAAGCACTGCGGTATTAACTCCATTTTGCCCAATTTAATACCCCTCACAACACTCAGATAATCATCTTATTATTATCCCCATTTTGCAAATGAGAGAAACTGAGGCCCAAGTTAGATGGCTTACCCAAATCCATGCCTAGGAAGTGGAAGCACCTACTGTCCGAACACAAGTCTCACTGACTCCAGGATCTAAGTTTTGTGCTAACCACTTTCTACTGCTTCTGGGGTTCCAATATTCTACTTTTATTGTTTTAAAAGCCTACATTTATATATATATTATTGTTGGTGATTCATTGAGGGTACAAGAAACCATGTTACACTGGTTGCATCTGTTGGGTAAAGTCCCTCTTACAATCATGTTTTGCCCCCAAATGGTGTGGCACACACCAAGACCCCCCCCTCGCTCCTTCCCTCTCTCTGCTCTTCCTTTCCTCATCCCTCCCTCATTCTTTCTCTCTCTTCAAAGCCTACATTTTTAAATTGGATAGAGTTGAAGAACATTCTCCTTAGTAGAGTATCACAAGAATGGAAAAGCAAGTTTCCAATGTACTCAGTACTAATATGAAACCAGTAGATAAACAACTACACACCCACACAAGAGAAAAACACAATTAAATTCAAGTAAGGGGAAAAGGGGAGGATGGAGGGAGGAGAATTGGTAAGCTCTCACCTAATGTGTACAAGGTAAGGGTCTACAGTACACCCCCTGGATGAAGAGCTCAACTACAACTTGGACTTAAACTAACAAATGCAAACAATATAACCTAATCCTTTATGAATTCATATGCACCCTCATATGAATCTGAAATAATAATAATAATAAGGTCTATCTATTAACTATTGCCTTTCCAGAGAGAAACGTCATCTCTGCTCTGTGAATAAGTGTGCTCCCTGCCACTAACTCTCATCAATGAGAATTGCTGACTCTTTAGCAGAGGACATTCTCCAATATTGATTTCTCTTGTGTCCTTTCTCTAACACAGCCATTAAGTTCTTTTAAACAATGTAATTCATTGTGATATGGTCAAACGCTGGTTTTATTGATGCAACAATTAATTAGTTGGTTGCCCAGCCCTACAAAGTTTGTTCCAGATGAACGGCTCACCAGGCTTGGGAGGCATGATGAGAATCCAGTGGACACATTTGGCGCTGCTGACTTAATCACACTTGAGAAGTTATTGGAGGTGGAACCCCCTTCCTTCAGGCTGTCTTTGTAAATTCTGGAGATTAGCACTTTATTGGATGTGTAGCTTGCCAGTGATTTCTCTCATTCTGTAGGTTGTTTATTTACTCTGTTGATTGTTTCCTTAGCTGTGCAGAAGCTTTTTAGGTTAATCAAATCCCATTTATTAATTTTTGTTGTTGCCATGATTACCACTGGGGTTCTTAGTCATGAATTCTTTGCCTAGGCCAATATATAAATGAGTTTTTTCCTTCATACAATAACTAAGAAAATGCCATGAAGGGTATGTTAAACAGTTTGATGAAAACATTTCATTGTATATGAAGCCAGCACATTGTACCCCTTGATTGCACTAATGTACGCAGCTATGATTTAATAAAAAAAAGAAAAGAAAAGAAACACCCGGTGGGAGTGGGGGAAGGGGAGAGCAGAGAGAGAAAGAATGAGGGAGGGGTGAGGAAAGGAAGAACAGAGAGAGGGAAGGAGCGAGGGGGGTCTTGGTGTGTGCCACACCGATTGTAAGAGGGACTTTACCTAACAAGTGCAATCACTGTAACCTGGTTTCTTGTACCCTCAATGAATCCCCAACAATAAAAAAGAAGTGTCATTAAAAAAAAAAAGGAAAGAAAAGAAAAGAAACAACAAAGCAAACAAGAGAGGATTTAAAAAAAAAAAAACAACCTTGTAGAAAAGAGCAATTGTGTAGAGAGAAAAAAGTTCTTTGAAAGCATCATTAATGTCTTTAGAGAGACAGGAACTGACATTGCAACTATACATACAAAGGAGGATAATTGGCTGGTTAAGAAAAAAAAAAACTCTCAGCTGGGCACAGGTGGCTCACGCCTGTAATCCCAGCACTTTGGAAGGCCAAGGCAGGTGGATCACCTGAGGGGTCAGGGTTAGGGTTAGGGGTCAGGGTTAGGGTTAGGGTTTGATCAAGATCAGCCTGAGCCAGAGCAAGACCCCCATCTCAAATAAAATAAATAAATAAATTTCAAAAATGAGTTTTTCTACATTTTCCTCTGGAATTCTTACGGTTTCATACTTTAGATTTAAGTCTGTTATCCATCTCAAGTTAATTTTTCTGAGTGGTGAGAGGTGGGAGGCCTATTTCATTCTTCTGCATGTGACTATTCACTTTTCTCAGCACCATTTATTGAGCGGGCCTTCTTTTCCCCAATGTACATTGTTGTCAAAATTTGCCCTTTTATGAAAAAATCCTCAACAAACTAGGCCAGGAACATATCTCAAAATTTTAAAAGCTACAGATGACAAAATTGCATCAGACTGAATGGGAAAAGTTGGAAGTGTTTCACCTAAGAACTGGGCAGGACAAGGATGCCCACTGTCACCACATCAATTCAACATAGGGCTGGAAGTACTAGCCAGAGAAATGAAGGAAGAGAAGGAAATAAAGGGTACACAAATTGGGGAAAAGGAGCTCAAACTGTGGCTCTTTGCTGACAATATGATTTTGATCTAGAAAATCCTAAAGATTCCATCAAGAGTCTCCTGGAATTGATAAAATCTCTTGATGCAAAATCAATGTGTATAAATCAGTAGCAATTTGTATATACCAAGAAAAGTTGAGCCAAAGGTCAAATCAAAGACTCAATATCATTCACAATAGCTACAAAGAAAATAAAATACCTAGGAATATACTTAACCAAAGAAAGAACTTAATAAGAAGAACTAGAAATCTCTGAGGAAAAAAATCATTGAGGATACAAAGAAATGGAAAAACATATTATGCTTATGCATAGGTAGAATTAACACTGTTAAAATGTCCATGCTACCCAACATGACTTACAAATTTAATGGAGTCTCCATTAAATTACCTATGTCATGCTTCACAGATCCAGAAAAAAAAAAATCCTGATTTTTTTTTGTACTAGAAAAGAGCCTGAATAGCCAAAGAAATCTTAAGCAAAAAGCAAAACAAACAAACAAACAAACAAAAACCAAATCTGGATGCATCACATTGCTAGACTTCAAACTATACTACAAGGCTACAATAACCAAAACAGCATGGTACTAGTAGAAAAATAGAGACATAGATAAATGGAATAGAACAGAGAATCCCTAAATAAAACCATCTACCTATATCCAACTGATCTTCAAGAAAGCCGACAACAAATCAGTCATCTTTTAACAGCTTTATTAGGAAATAACTTACATTCCATACAATTCATGATTTATAAGTGTATAATTCAATGACATTTAGTATATTTAGAGAGTTGTGAAACCATCACACCATCTAATTTTCAAATATTTCTCTCCCCTGAAAAGAAACTTTACCACCCTTTGCAGTGACTCCCCATCTCCCCATTCCACCCCATCCTACTAATCTACTTTTTATCTCAATAAGTTTGCCTTTTCTGAAAATTCACATAAATATTAATAAAATTGCATAACATGTATTTTGTGCCTGATATTTTTCTCTTAGCATGTATTTTGTGATTTATTCACGTTATAGCTTATATCAGTAGTTTACCTTTTGTGGCTAAATAATATTCCATTATATTGCTATACCACTTTTATTTATCCATTCACCAGTTGATGGACATTTGGTTTGTCTTAACTTTCTGGTTATGATGAGTTATGTATTATGCGTATGCTGCTGTGTACGATGTGCCAGCTTTGGTGTTGATACCTAGGATTGGCACTGCTGGGTCATCTAGTAATTCCATGTTTAATATTTTTAAAAACTGTTGTACCATTTTTCAAAGTGGCTATGCTGTTCAGCATTCCCACCAGCAATGAATGAGGATTCCAGTTTCTCCACCTCTTTCCCAACACTTCTTATCACCTCCCTTTCTATTCTAGCCTTCCTTTTGGTTGTGAAGTCGCATCTCACTTGGTTTTGATTTTCACTTCCCTGAGGGCAAATGATATTCGACATCTTTTCATGTGCTTATTGGCCAACTATACATCATCTTTGGAAGAATGCTTGTGTAAGAATTTTTGGCCGGGGCCGGGTTTGAACCCACCGCTCCTGGTATATGGGGCCAGCACTCTACTCCTTGAGCCACAGGCACCACCCTCCTTTGCCATTTTTAAATGAGGTTATTTGTCTTCTTACTGATTTGTAAGAATTTTTTATATAGTGGATATAAATTCCTATAGACTGGCCATTTCTTCCTCTGCCTCAATTTTTCCTCTAGATTGCATATCAGTGTAATGTAGAGGAAACACTCTCATTTTCACCTTGTCTCTTTTGTTTTTGTCATTGTTTCATAATCCTTTCTCATCAGAGAAGGGAACTGATCTGATATACTCATGGCCTTAAGGGCCAGACCCAGCAGCTGTGAAGCAGAATCCGTTTTCCTTAGACTCAGACCTACCAGTGCTCATTTCAAAAAAAAAGAAAAAACACAGATTTCTCCCACTATCAGCAATCACCCCACTAAAGTCACTTAGAGAAAATAATAAAATTAAAGAAACAGCTTCCTTGTGAGGGTTATTGGTCTGTGATATGTGTGCTTTGCATGGACGATTTAATCTTCATTGAGGAAAAGCACTGTGCTAGGTAAGGCACACAAGAACTAACAAAACCAGAAGTAGTTTCTGCTCTACAGCCATTAAACCAACAAATGCACGAGTTATTATTTTACTACTTATTGTAATAAGTGTCTGGGTTTGAATTCCAGCTCCAGTTTATGACTTAGAATCTTGAAGCCTCAATTTCTTCCTCTGCAGTGAAGCTGAAGCTTAGCGATGTCAGCCTGCGAAGGTCTGGCTCTATAGCCAGCCATCAATTATGGTCTGCAGCGGTGATCATTGTCTTGGGCCCCTGTTTTCTGATGCCTGCTCGTAAACACTCTGAGCTTCTTCCTCCTGCTGTGAGGCCGGAGGCAGCTTTGAATTCTCCATACCGTGGTGGCCCGTGCAGCTCGGGGAAGCCAGCCCGTGTGCCTGCCATCACAGGAAAACCAGACCTGATGAGCATATGTGGAAAATACCACACCTCCACCAGGAGCTGCAGAGAAATCACCATGCACGTGATTAGAGTTCAAGGAAGTACGTGAACCCTAGTCACGTACACTAGGGTTCAGCATTCTCGCTCTGGAGGAGAGACGATCTGAAGTCACACAGGAACACTTACTTCTATTAATTATATTGTGAGGCTTTTTCTCAATAAGCGATGGCAATTGCTCTTGCGGTTGTATTTCAATAATGTGTCAGAGCTTGCCTGATGGGGAAACAGGCAGGAGGATAGATGATGAATGCATTGAAAACTCCTTTGCTCTGTCTCTCTGCGTACACACTGTAATTAAATTGACTCCAATACTTGGTTCTTAGGGGGAAAGGACCCTACTGAATGAGAAAGTGAAATATCTGCAGGTGAAAGGTACTCAGGTTATAAGCCCAAATTTCGTAACACGACATCTAAAGACCTTTGCTGTACGGCCAGGAGTGGGTTTCTCACCTGTAGTCATTATTGTCAGGGAGCCTGAGATTGGCTGCATAGGTTCAAATCCGCACTCTGCCTCTCACTACCTCCGGGACGCCAGGCTAGTGACTTGAGCTCTCAGCACCTCATTTTCCTTGATGGAGTAAAAGGGGTCAAACCACCGTCTCGCAGAGTCATGGTGAAGATCAAGTCTCTTAAAGTCTACGAAGCAGAGTTTCTCTGGCTTAGCAGCACTGACTTGGCAGGGGCTGTCTTGTGTACCACGGGGTGTTTGCCAGTAGCACAGCTGTGATAACAAAAGTGTCTCCAGATAGTGCAAATGTCCCCCCGGGGAAGGGGCAAAAGCAGACTTGACCGAGATCCCCGGGCACATGGCAATTGCTCAGAGGGGCCGTCAGTCTCACCTCCCACCGCCTTCCTCTGAACTGTGCTTTCTGACTGACTGCCCTCTGTTCACTCCTTTCTTTCTGCCTCCAAAGCCCCCTGTGCCTTCTTTTCCTGCATGCTCCTGCTCATTCTTTAAGACTCAGTACAGGTGTCACCTCCTCCAAGAAGCCTTCTCCCTTCCTCCCAGCTAAGGCAGGATGCTCTGTCTCTTGGCCCATAGGCACCTGCTCTTCCTCTTTCACTCATTCCCAATGTGCGTGTCTGGCACACAGTAGGTACTCAGAGAAACTCGTATTAGCACAGAGTTATCACCGGCTGTTTGCACATGTCTCCCACACAGATTCTCAGAGAGGGGAGTTGCTGGCGCATAGTAGGGTCTCACAGACTATTCAGTGCAAGGACTGGGCATGGGAGGAGCTGAACTCCGGGATCCTTCCCAAAAAGACAAGGAGACCAGTAACCCCAGTTTCCAGCCTTCTCCCTCCGCTTGCCTCTGTTTCCCCAGGACACAGTCCAAGAAGCAGCAGGAGTCCTGTCAGCCTCACTAAGTAAGAACTGCTCTTTAAAAACATCATCAGAAAATCATTTACCACAAGCCACCAAAACCGCATGAGGCAGAGAAGCTTGGCCCCTCCCCGACTGCCTTTCTCTCCCTCCCTTTGCTCTCTCCTTTGTCCGCTTTCCCCCCTCATGTTTTGCTGATTCTCTGCATTTCCAAAGAATTATTTCTGCTGCTTCTTGACGCCAAGTCCCCAAACAGTCACACACACAGATCTGTTTGTTGCTCAAGGCAAGCAAGCCTCCGTCGCCGTGTACACTTTCTGCAGTCTGCAGAGTTTTGGATTCCAACAGCCCAAGTTGCTGGAGCCCAGCCTTGATCACACATTAACATCCAACTGTTGGATTTCCTTTCTCTGCATAAAAAGAAATGCATATAGGGGTTTTTAATAGAGTCAAATAGCTTGTGTTTTATAAAACTTTCTGCCTCCCAGTCCCAATCCTCATCAGTTGGCTCTGAAAAAAATGTAACGTATTTGAAAATTGGCTTTAAAATGGGTTTTTAAAAAATTGTTTTCCATTCATTCAAAATTTTCTTGATTTTTGGCACGGAGCCTGTTCAATGTCAGTGCTTCTTCTGCGGTTCTTCCACTTTGCAAAAAGGAAGGAAGAGAAAAGAGAAGGAAAGATGCTGGCCAGGACCCCACCACGTGCTGTGCCCCTTGGGAGAAGTGCTCAGAAGCCCAGGTTTGCAGCCAAGGACTTTGGGCACAGAAATGTTGAGCAAGTTTCTGACACATACACTGCTGGTGGTGATGGAGACAGGATTATCAACAGAGCCAGCTTCTGGAAAACTCAAATGCTGTCATGTTCTCTGTTCTCTTGCCCCCCATTATTTGAGCCCTGATAACATACGAAAACCTCCTACAAGGACCCATCCTGCACAGAAGCAGTAGAAATCCTTGCCAGGCTGCCTGCTATAAAGGGAGACTCTCATTCCATCCTCCCAGCCTTGCTCTGAGGATAAAACTCACAAATTTATCCAAAGTGTGTTCTGCTACCCATAAAGCACTTTATCATTATTACCTGGTATTATTATTTCTTCCTTTAAAACTTATCTGTTTTCTGTCCCATTCTCCAGGCCCTGCCTGCTATGGAAGATTTCTAGATGAGTCCTTTGAGGATTGGGTGCACATGCGATCTTGTCCCCAACATCAAGCATTATACCCAATCCTGAGCTCAGCTGAGCCTGGCTGAATTGAGCAGTTGCAGTGGTTGAAGTGAGTACAAGGTACATTAGCAAGACTCTTAACCAGATAACACATCTATGCTTCGGCTGCTACACACACACATCTAAAGACCCCAGTGGATTATGGTAATAGGAGAAATAGGAGCCATGGCAGCGGTCTATGAGGAAATATTTAAAGGAAGAAAGGAATGTTTGTCTCCTTAACCTACATTGCAAAGGGGATTGTGTCTTCCTTTTGTACCTTGGAACAGTTTCTGGTGGAAGAAGCCCAAGTGCCCATCGACCCACGAATGGATTCATAAATTGTGGTACATGGAATACTATGCAGCCTTAAAGAAAGATGGAGACTTTACCTCTTTTGTGTTTACATGGATGGAGCTGTAACATATTCTTCTTAGCAAAGTAGCTCAAGAATGGAAGAAAAAGTATCCAATGTACTCAGCCCTACTATGAAGCTAATCTATAGCTTTCATATGAAAGCTAAAACCTAGTTATAGCACAAGAAATGGGGAAAGGGACAAAGGAGGGGAAAGGGACAATGGCGAGAGGGGAGGATGGGTGGAGGGAGGGTGATTGGTGGGATCACACTCACGGTGCATCTTAGAAGGGTACAAGTGAAAATTACTAAATGCAGAATATAAATGTCTTCATATAGTGATTAAAAGGCCATGAAGGCTATGTTAAATAGTTCAATGAAAATATTTCAGATTGTATATAAAGTCAGCACATTGTGC
>CAUYON010179189.1:0-10235 GCA_963573935.1 Arctocebus calabarensis
TTTATATAGTGATCAAGAAAATGCCATGAAGGCTATCTGTAACAGTATGATCAAAACATTTCTGAATGTATATGAATCGTGCCCTATGATTGCACCAATGTACAGAATTATGATTCCATAAAATTATAAAAAAAAAAAAAAGTGTATGAAGTGATTTATTAAATTGGCAGAAAAATCTCAATTTGAACTGTGGGCTCTAGAGTAGTGTTCATACATAGTGTGACTCCTGAGAAACTCTTGCCTAGCCATTGACTTAATTGAATTACATTTTCTGCCTCAAGAATATTTAATATTGACATTCTCTCTTCTTCATCCTTCTAGACTTTTTTCCCCAATGTCTCTTTATACCGAGTCTGTACTTTCAGAATCCTCATAATTGCTTTTGAAAGAGGTTTAAAAAATTAGTGAAGCTGGATTACACATTGCATAGTACCAATAAGTGGCAAGTGTTTAAACAGAATGCCAACATAACGTAAAAGAATAATACTATTTTATAATTATAACCGAAATTATGTTAGCATGACTTTTTAAAACATTGCTTATTAAAGAAAAATTAAAGGAAATTCTTCAAGTAAAATAAAAATAATACCAGGTAAAACATGAAAATGCAAGAGAAAATGAAGAACAGAAGGGTTCTTGCAAGGGTAAATGAATACTGAGTTTAGAAAACAATGCAATGTCTTTGGGTTTGATTTATGTGTAGAATACAAATGTACCATATCGATAAAGCAAAGGCCAGAAAGAGGTAAATTCAATTTAAAAGTTACAAGATTTTAGTGGTACTGAAAAAGTGGTAAAAGTGAAAATTGCATAATTGACTTATACTTAATACATATTCTCCTCTCCATAGTTGCCATAAAAGAATAGTAAAAGAATGTATAAATCACAAACTCATAATGGAATCATAATAAATATTTAATCCAAAAAAGAATGAGAGAGAAAGAGAAGCATAAAGGAACATAAAATAGATGGGTGGAGTAGAAAACTAATAATTGAGTGGTTATGATGTAAAACCCAATTGTATCAGTAAAAGCATTAAGTGTAATTTAACTAGACTGTCAGAATAGATTTAAAAAGAACACCTATTTATGGTTTATAAGATGCAGTTTAATTATAAGAATATAGAATAAAGAATGGAGAAATATATCATGCATACATTACCCCCCAAAATAAATTGGTACAGTTTATATTGAGATCAGTGTGTATTTTGAAACAAAACAGTTTATAATGATAAGGAGCCAACTCAACAGGAATATATCACAAGCTAAAATCTATATGCACTTGATAAAGTAGCTTCAAGTATGTAGCAAAAATGAACAGAAATAAAAATAGACAAATCTGCTTTCATATTTTGAGAATTCCACCTATCTCAATAGCTAATAGAACAAACAACAAAAATTCAGGAAGAATATAGAAGATATGGGCAACGATTAAGCAAATTTATGTAAAAGAGCATTAATAGACTCATAATGACAGATGGCAAGTTTTAAGTGTACTTGAGGTATTTACCAAATTTGACCATACGCTCTCAATTGCGCATGCATTGCAGAAGATTGAAGTTGTTTAGAGCATGCTTTCTGACCACAGTAGTATTAAACTAGACAGCAAGAAAAAGATAATTAAAAATTAACTTCCTGGAAATTTAAACTCTATAGTAGTATATAAATTCTCTGGGCCAAAAAATAAGAACTAACTTGGTAGAAGAAAAAATATATGAGAGGCTTAGAATGAAAATTCCATACAAAAATATCACTTACCCTAAAAATAATGTTTATCATTTTTTGAGTCCTTGCTAAGTTCTGTGTTACTTGCTGTGCCTTATAGTCCCCTGTGAGATAGGCAAGGAAGCAGGAAAAACTGACATGCACCATTGGTTTGGGTATATAAGCAAGGGCATGATGTGTATGATGAGAGAAGTAGTAGTACTGGAAGATATAACTTGTTTTGGGGACAGACACTGTGTGAAGTAACTTACTCAATTGTTTCCCTTAATTCTCATAACAATGTTATGCCATCTGTTCTCTTTTTATCCTCATTTTACAGATGAGAAAACTAAAGCTTAGAGGGGGATTAGAGAATTTGCCAAAGGTCACTATTATGTGGTGAACCTAGAATTCAGGACTACTTAATAATTGCCTTAATAGGGAGTTTACATAAGTGACCCAAAGACAAACTGGCTCTGAACACCAAGGATGTTGCTATGTTGTTAGATTTGTTACTCTCAAAATATGTTCTTATTGGAAGTTTGACATAAATAGTTGAAATACCTGAAATTAATAGTTGAAAACCTGAAATCTAAAGAGGAACTCAAATAATATATGTAAAGTTGGTTACATATATGTATTATGTATATTAGTTTTATGTTACAAATAAGATATGTAAAGTTGGTTACAGCATGAGTTATCTTTATTCAGATTGACATATTACTTTAAAAAAGTACAACAAAACAAGTTCTCAAACTCAACTAACATGTCCTGAAAGCAGTGGAACTGGGATTATCTCTGTTGGTCCAACGATTGCATCTTTTTCTTTAGACTTGGCTTGAGTGAAGGAAGATAATTTTGAAGAGAAAATAAAGAGAAACGTAGCACAGAATAAGATCACTTTCTCCTCCAACTTTCCTTTTCTTACACAGAGATCAGCTTAAGGATCTCAGTACTACTTTGATACAAATCTGCTTCAGTCACCTAAAGATATCTATATCAAATTAAAAGCAGTGTTGCATTTCAGCTCCTTGAGAAATATGCAATAAGACTTGCTTTCTTAAAAGTCATATCTAGGTGTTTGTTGGGAGAGAAAGGCAATAACTATAGAGCAAGTAACAGCTAAGAAATCTTAAGTTGGACAACAGCATTCAGTTAATTTGTCCTTAACGTTTTTTCTCCACAGGAAGATCTCCACCTGGCAAGGACCCAAAACCAGGTCCTATCCCTACCACTTCAAGTACAGTGACAATACTTTCTCAGAAACCCACCAAAGAGACAACTCAGAGCCCAGGTACAGAAGCCCTATTAATTCTTCAAAAACGCAACACAATAAATGGTCCAGCTACTGGAGTCCCACCAACTCCTCAGAAACCCACCACAGTAAAGGTTCTGGTGACAGGAGTCCTATCAACTCTTCCGAAACCCACCACAGTAGATGTTCTACGTACAGAACTCTCATTAACTCCTCAGAAACCCACTACAGCAAATGTTCCAGCTGCAAAACTCTCACTGCCTCTTCAGAAACCCACCACAGCAAATGTTCCAACTACAGAGCCCTCACTAACTCCTCAGAAACTCACTACAATAAATGTTAAAGCTATAGGAGTTTTACCAACTCTTCAGAAACCCACCACAGTAAATGTTCCAGCTACAGAACTCTCACTGACTCCTCAGAAACTCATCACAGTAAATGTTAAAACTATAGGAGTTTCACCAACTCCTAGGAAACACACCACAGTAAATGTTAAAGCTACAGAACTCTCACTGACTCCTCAGAAACTCACTACAGTAAATGTTCCAGCTGCAGAACCCTCACTGACTCCTCAGAAACCCAACACAGTAAATGTTAAAGCTATAAGAGTTTCACCAACTCCTCAGAAACTCACTACAGCAAATGTTCCAGCTACAGAGCCCTCACTGACTCTGCAGAAACCCACCACAGTAAATGTTAAAGCTATAGGAGTTTCACCAACTCCTCAGAAAGCCACCACAATAAATATTAAAGCTACAGAACTCTCACAAACTCCTCAGAAACTCACCTCAGTAAATGTTAAAACTATAGGAGTTTCACCAACTCCTCAGAAACCCACCACAGCAATTGTTCCAGCTACAGACTCCTCACTAACTCCGCAGAAACCCACCACAGTAAATGTTAAAGCTATAGGAGTTTCAACAACAACTCAGAAACCCACCACAGTAAATATTAAAGCTACAGAACTCTCACTGACTCCTCAAAAACCCACCACAGTAAATGTTAAAGCTATAAGAGTTTCACCAACTCCTCAGAAACTCACTGTAGCAAATGTTCCAGCTACAGAACTCTCACTGACTCCTCAGAAACTCACTACAATAAATGTTAAAACTATAGGAATTTCACCAACTCCTCAGAAATCCACCACAGCAATTGTTTCAGCTATAGAACTCTCACTAACTCCTCAGAAACCCAGTACAGTAAATGTTAAAACTACAGAAATTTCACCAACTCCTCAGAAACCCACCACAGTAAATATTAAAGCTACAGAACTCTCACCAACTCCTCAGAAACACATTACAGCAAATGTTAAAACTATAGGAGTTTCACCAACTCCTCAGAAACTCACTACAGCAAATGTTCCAGCTACAGAGCCCTCACTAACTCTGCAGAAACCCACCACAGTAAATGTTAAAGCTATAGGAGTTTCAACAACTCCTCAGAAACTCATTACAGCAATTGTTCTAGCTACAGAACTCTCACTGACTCCTCAGAAACCTACCAGAGTAAATGCTCCAGCTTCAGAAGTCTTACTGACACCCCAGAAACCCATCACAGATATTCACACTACAGGAGTTTCACCAACACCTCAGAAAACCACTATAGTAAATGTTCTAGCTACAGTTTTGTTGACTCCTCAAAAAATTGCCACAGTAGAAGTTCCAGCTACAGAAGGCCCACTAACTCTTCAGAAATCCACCACAGTAAATATTCCAGCTATAGGAGTTGCACCAGCTCTTCAAAAAGCTACCACACGTTATGTTCCAACTACAGGAGTCTTACAAATTCCACAGAAACCTACCACAGCAAATAATGCAGCCACAAAGGCCCCAGCAACAACCCAGACACCTGTCACATCAAATACTCTATCTACAAAGGCCCTACCAGCACCTCAGAATCCCATCATGACTAATGCTTCTGCTACACTGGCCACACCAACTGTCCAAAGATTCACCACAGCAAAGCCATCACTTACACAAAGACTTCCAGCAACACAAAAACCACCTATACATATCACAGTGACTAAGGGTCTCCAGATTATACAAAGATTCACTTCTGCTCATATTACAGCAACCCAGACTGAACAACCTTCCAGGACAACCATGCGTCCTCTTGCAACAAGTATACCTAAAGGAGGAGATATCCCTTCAGGTCAGTTGACACTGTTCAGGTTTCCTGAGTATGGATCTAATTTGCTGTGGTGGAAATACGAACTTGACCAGATTATAAAATTAAATAGTCTCTACTTTATTATAGCCAGGGTTTTTCATATTAATGCTTTTGACTTTCTTTAGAGGCAGACTTGGATTGTGCTAGGGCAAATATTTAAAAAAAGAAATTATTTACAATAACATAGAAAAAAATTGTGCCCCTATTATAAAACTATGTTAAATTAAGATGGGTATAGAAATTGTTTTCTATGATAGGTTTAGGGAGTCATTGAATTTGTCATTTCAAACAACCAAATATATATGTGAGCCACTATGGAAGTTTTGAGATAGATTGTTGTGGTATGTTATTTCACTCCCAAGAAGTATTTGACAGCATCCTTTCTGAATGACTTGTGCAAGTTTCAACTTGCTTGGCTTATTGGTGTTGCTAGGAGGGCTTTATTTGTCTCAGTCCATGCAGATTTTATATTTCTTGATCTTTGTGTATCTCAAAACTTTTGTAATGATCAATGTACCATCCTTGAGCTTGAGTCTTAGGTCTGCTTTATTGATAGAGACCCATACCTCAAAGCTTATTATTAAGAGATCAATCCAAATTTCCTGAAATTGCTAATTTAGTGTAGTATTTCAACAGTGTCTTCTAAGTAATTGCAAAGAATTGAGATTCTTTCAAATAGTTTACATTATTACATTATACTAATTTAGTATAGTATAGAATTGAGATTCTTTAAAATAGTTTACATTATACTAATTTAGTATAGTATTTCAACAGTGTCTTCTAAGTAATTGAAATAATTGAGATTCTTTCAAATAGTTTACATTATTACAATGCTCTATAAATGATAATTATATGAAAGTTAAATATGCTGTAAGTTTCAGAATAAATATTGAATGAATGAATGAATGAAACCTGTCTTACTAATTGATACTGTTTCAGGCCACCAGTCTGAGTTCTTGCCTCATAACTTGGCTAATATGTGTGTATAGAGCCATTTTAATAGATATTCTTGCTCTCTAATGAAGACTACCTATTTTATCTTTCTTAGAAAATATCAACAGGGCTGAGTCAGGAGACAATTTTTAAAAAATTGTTTTAACTTTTAAATTAAAGTCAACACATACGTAGAAAACTGCATAAAAATAAATGTATGGTGGGTGGTGCCTATGGCTCAAAGGAGTAGGGCACTGGCCCTATATGACAGAGGTGGTGAGTTCAAACAATAAATAAATAAATGTGTGGCTGAATAATTTTTCTAAAGCAAGTATTTGTGTCACCACTACAAATGTCAAGAAATACATTATCAGTTCCCCCAGATTTTCCATATGCTCTGTCAAGCCAGAATTCTGTCCTCTGACTTCTCAAGCTAGTGAGACTGGGGCTCCCTGCTACCCATACCATGTGGCTTTGGGTCCTTCATTGCATGAATGCATATCTAAAACGCCAGGCTATTCTTTGTTGCAGTTGCCATTGTTGTTTAGTTGGCCTGGGCTGGGTTCAAACCTGCTGCCTTCGGTGTATATGGCTGGTGCTGTTACTACGGTGCCACAGGTGCCAAGCCAGATGTCTTATAATTTTGTGATATCCCTAGGTCTAACATTTTAGATTATGTATACCCAGTTTTTAATAGGGCAAGGAAAAGAAAAATAAATTTCATTTTATATAAATTTGTTGTTGACCTAATATGGAAATATTTGTTTCTATAAAATGTACAAGATAAATGTAATAAATGTAAACCTAATGAATCAATTAATATCATATTAATATAATAAATGTAATTATATAACAATATATAATATACAGAGGGTGCCAAAACACATTTTAAGAAAGGAAAAAACTGTATTAAAATTGTAAGACTTAAAGTCACATCTGACTTCTGCAATCAAAGCGGTACTCACAATGTCTCGTACTCATCTTTTGTTAATCGGTATATATTGAGTATTACAATTTTAACACAGTTTTTTCCTTTATTCAATTTTGTATGCATGTTTTTGGCGCCCTCTATATAATAAATGCAATATATATATCATCCTTGATCTTATGTACAATTAATCTGTTCTATCAGGGAACATTGTTATACACCATATTTAGCACTTACTAAAAAATTATAGTAGTTGCCACTTAATGAATGTGTACTTTAATGGCATGTACCATGTACCTTCCATTTGTTAACACTAGTTCCTAAAACAACCTTGCAAGGTAAGTTATGTTTAGTTCGCTTTATTGATGAAGAGTTAGAGGCTTAGAGATTAGCTTGTATAGTTCATATCTAGTGCATAATTAATGGGGAGGTTTAAATATATATTTGTTGAGTCCAAATCCTATGCTTTTTCTGGTACATAGTATCACCTATTCTGAGTAGTCATCTGTAGTCATTGCAGGATATAAATAATAAGGTAATAGGGTAATTTTGAATTTTGGTAGTCTGCTGAAAGGGATTTGGGTTTCTTATAGTTTCTTGATAGCAGGAGGGAAGAAGTTATTTACTATTTAAGCTTTTCAAACTTCTTTCTTGCCATGTTATATAACCCAATTTAGATGGTGTTTATTTTGTTATTCAATAACTCCTTATTATAATTTATGTGCAAAGTGTTGATTCTGTTGAACAGACGTAGGAACTGGTGTTTCAGTTATTTGATTAAGTTAATACTGTATAATTATTTTCATAAATTTCTTTATAATTCTTTGACTTACAGAAATTTGAGTTGCTTTGGAGTTTTCAAGTGCAGTTGATTGATACTATGTTAAATTGCTAAGCAAATCAATGGGCTTTTAAAATTTTATTTTTGTAATTCTTTTTTTTTTTTTCTCCCTTCTTCTGTAGGTACTTCCGCAGTTCTACATGGTAAGTTTGCCTCTCAGGCATGAATTATCATTGTGGGATGAGCAATCCATATTTCTGAAAGATAATATTGTCTTCTTTTTTCTTAAATTTTTTTTCTATTTTTATTTTAGATTAAGGGTACAATTAGGTTACATTATTTGTATTTGTTAGAGTCCCTGTTGTAAGTTGGGTACTGCACCCAAAAGATATGCTGTATACCCTTACATTGGTGCCCCTTAAGTTGGAGCACAAATCCCCCTCCTTTCTCTCCTCTCCTTCCTTCTACCTTTCTCCTCCCCCCAACTTGAATTGAATTGAGTTTTTCTCTTAATGTGAACAGGTATTAAATCATCTACTGGCCTCATATTGATATTGAGTACATCGTACATCGGACACTCGCTTTTCTATTCTTGTGATACTTTACTGAGAAGAAGGTTATTCAACTCCATCCATGTTAATCTTTTTTTATTGCTGAATGGTAGTTTTATGGTATACATATACCACAGTTTATTAATCCATCCCTGGGTTGATGGGCATTTAGCTTGTTTCCACATTTTGGTGATTATAAATTGAGCTGCATATTTCATTACCTTTAAGGTACTGTGAAGGGAATTGTGTCCTGGATTTGCTTCTCAACTTGGCTATTGTTGGCATATACAAAGGCTACTGATTTATGAACATTGATTTTATACCCTGAGACATTACTGCATTTCTTGATCACTTCCAATCTTATGGTTTAGTCCCTGGGATTTTGTAAGTATAAGACCATATCATTGGCAAAGAGCAAGAGTTTAACCTCTCTGCCCCCATTTGGATGCCCTTAATATCCTTCTCTTGCCTGATTGCATTCATTAGACATTCTGGAACTATGTTGAATAGTAGTGGCGATAGAGGACATTTTTGTCTGGTTCCAGTTCTAAGTGGAAAAACTTTCAGTTTTACTCCATTCTGTATGATGTTAGCTGTGGGTTTGTCATAGATGACCTCAATCAGTTGAAGAAATGTGCCACCTATGCCTATTTTTTTAAGTGTTCTTGTTAGAAGAGGATGCTGAATTTTATCAAGTGATTTTTATGCATCTATTGAGAGGATCACATGGTCTTTGTTCTTGTTGCTATTGATATGGTGAATTACATTTATGAATTTGTAGATACTAAACCAAACGTGCATCCCTAGGATGAAATCTACTTTTTGATGTTTAATTTTGATCATGATGTATAATTATTTTAATGTGTAGATGTAATCTTTTGGCTGGGATTTTATTGAGTACTTTTGCATCAATATTCATTAGTGAAATTAGTCTGTTTTGGTTGGGTCCTTTCCTGGTTTTGGTATCAGGGTGATAGAACATGTTGGGGGAAGGTTCCTTCCTTCTCAATGTTTTGGAATAGGTTCTGCAGTATAGGTACAAGCTCTTCTATAAAGATTTGATAGAATTCTGGTATTAAGCCATCTGGTCCAGGGTTTTATATGTTTTGTTGGAACCTTTTTTATGTTTCTTCCATTTCAGTCCTTGATATTGGTCTGTTCGAGAGATCTATTTCTTTAAGTCTAGGGAGGTGGTGTGATTCCAGTTATTGGTCCTTTTCCTCCACAATGTCAAATTTCTGGGTATACTTGTACCCGAATTGTGGGGTCCCCCCCCCAGAAGAAACTCACACCAGGCACATTGATGCAAAAACAAAGGGTGGAATCTATTACAAGTTTAAACTGGGACCATTCAGCCCCGCCTAAATGGCTGGTCGATCTGAATGGCCCCTAAGGAAGGGGCTGAGGTATTTTTATAGTGTACTGAAAGGAAGTTGGGAGGGGGGAATACGACAAGGGGAGTGGGATGAGGGGAAGGGTGGAACAAGGATGAGTCCAGGTGTCTCTTCACTTGCTGATTGGATACCTCGGAGATGCCAGGAACGGTTGGGTGGTCGCTAAGCAGGAAGGGGCCGGTACTGATTGACCAGTGGGGGTGGTCAGGGGAACTGGTGCCAGGAGCCAAAAGTTACAAAACTAACATTTACACTGCAAATTACACAGCAACCTGTAAAATGGAGTCCGTTAACAAAACGGTGTCACACGGGCCCTTTCATTCCCCCCCTTCTCTAGTAACTGAAGGACCAATCATGGTACTTTCAGTCTAGGGAAGCATGTTAGGTCCCTCATCTACTGGTATTTGTTGATACTTTACTGCTTCTGTAAGGGTCAAGATAGTTATGGCACTAGCTTGTTTTCTAATAAAAGCAGTCAAATTATTTATAAGACATGGGGCTATAGCTGCTAGAAGTACTAG
>CAUYON010179193.1:0-12544 GCA_963573935.1 Arctocebus calabarensis
TTCATATATAATCTGAAATATTTTCGTCAAAGTGTTTATTGCCTCATGGCCTTTTAATCACTATATGAAGACATATTCTGCATTTAGTAAGTTTCACCTGTACCCTTCTAACATGCACTGTAGGTGTGATCCCACCAATCGCCCTACCTCCACCTATCCTCTCCCCTCCCCTCCCTTGCTCCTTCCCCCATATTCTTGTGCTATAATTGGGTTTTAGCCTTCATATGAAAGCTATAAATTAACTTCATAGTAGGGCTGAGTACATTGGATATTTTTTCTTCCATTCATGGGATACTTTGCTAAGAAGAATATGTTCCGGCTCCAACCATGTGAACATGAAAGAGGTAAAGTCTCCATCTTTCTTTAAGGTTGCATAGCATTCTATGGTATACATGTATCACAATTTATTAATCCATTCATGGGCACTTGGGCTTCTTCCACCACTTAGCAATTATGAATTGGGCTGCAATAAACATTACAGATATCTTTATTATGATGTGATTTTTGGTCTTCTGGATGTATACCTAGTAAAGGAATTATAGGATCAAATGGCAGGTCTATTTTTAGATCTCTAAGTATTCTCCAAACATCTTTCCAAAAGGAATATATTAATTTTCATTCCCACCAGCAACGTAGAAATGTTCTCTTTTCTCTACGCCAGCATCTCTGGTTTTGGGATTTTGTTATGTGGACTAATCTTACTGGAGTTAGATGATAATATCAAAGTAGTTTTGGTTTGCCTTTCTCTGATCATTAAGGATGGTGAGCATTTTTTCATGTGCCTATAGGCTGTGTGCCTGTCTTCTTTAATCTGATTATTTGTTACAATGATTGCATACATTAAAAGAATCAAAGAGAAAACAACACAAATATTTTCTTTTGTGTTATCAAGCTATATAGGTCAATTGAAATTGATGCTTTAAAAAATGTATAAAAAATTATTCCAGTTTCCTCTGCTACCCAAATCTCACCTTTCAGTTTCACTGTCTACATCTACTGTGGTGTCAGATAGTTACCTTCATTGTAATGATTAATTACAGCAGGCCAAATTTTCTTTTATGTTGAAACATTAATCTTTGTTATGTGCTCTAATTTTTTGGTAGGAACATATGAATCTATAATCTTTCCCCTTCCTCCTACTTGACCTGATTTGCTATTCTGTTGGTGACTTCTAGTCCTCTTAATACAAATTCTGGCAAACAAGGGCACCGTAACACTATCCATTTGGCTTTCTAAGCAAGTAACTTTGGGTATGTAAGTACGGAGGTCATTCATCTGGAACAGATGGATAACTCTTCTATTCTGTCTAGAAGAGTGACTCTAGCTTATTTCAGGTTCTTTGGAAATTTGAACTGCTTTTCAAGTACAAATGGAGGCTTTGATACCCTTGGAAGACAGGTTTGGTTGGACCATCTGCTCACACCGATGATACTGGATAATCTCCATGATTCATCTCTACAATTCGTTTAAGAACAAGGTATATCGGTTTTATGTCAATATTTTGCTTCTGTGCAATGATGACTTTGTAGCTTAGTTCCTTCAGAATTTCATCCTTTGCATTCACTAAAGCTACCAGATTGTGATGTCCATTTCCTGACACTCTATGAAATCTATAAATCATTTCTGATACCGCTTTGCCCTCAACTTAATGCCTTTTTCTTCATGTGAATTTAGATCAATAGCAATATAGATAAAGCAATCTCCAATCTAAATACTTTGTGTTTGTGATGCACAATTAACCTGTGACTTCCACTGAGCTATGAGAAGAAAGATTATTTGCTCATCTTTCCATGTTGGTAATAATATTGGTCCTTTTCATGTAACACGACAATCAAACCAGGTATTATAGCGTTTTATGAATGTCATGAAATTTTTTCATTTCTAGTTTGCAATGGGAAGAGACTGTTTACCTTGTTTATTTCAGATATTGCAGTGACAATATTAGGTATATTCTTTATTAATGCTTTAAATATTTTTGGTATCAATTTTATATACAATATGTACAATATATTTAGCTAAGTCTCAATAAGTTTTTGCCATTCCATTTTCTGTTGTTTGAACTTGTAAAATGAAAAATAAAACTGAATAATAACTAGTATAAAAGGTAATTGGGCATTGTTCTAGTTTTTATTTATTGTTTTCTTGTTTTATAAAGTAAGCTGACAATGATTTCTTGGCTATAATACCAAATGCACAGGCAACAAAAGAAAATGTGGATTAAATAGCACTTCATCAAAATTAAATTAAATTTCTGTGTCAAAAGCCACTATAAAGAGAGTGAAAAGACAACCCACACAATGGGTGAAAATACTTGCAAAAGATATAGCTAATAAGAAATTGTTTTCCAAGATATACAAAGAACTCCTACAACTCAACAACAAAAAAACAACAAATTCGATTTAAAAATGGGCAGAAGACTTGAGTAGGCATCTCTCCAAAGAAGATATATAAATAGCCTATAAGCACATGAAAAATTATTAGGGAAATACAAATCCAAATCATATTTCACACCCATTAGGATAGCTATAATTAAAAAGAAGGCAAAACAAAAAACCAGAAAGTGGCCAATGTTGATGAGGAAGTGGAAAAATCGGAACTTTTATGCTTTCATGATGAGACTGTAAAATGGTTTTCCTATAAAAAGGGTATGGTGGTACCTCAAAAAATAAAACATGGAATTGTCATTAAACCCAGCAATTACACTTCCATTTGTATACCCAAAAGAATTGAAAATGGGGGCTTAATGGATATTTGTACACCAGCGTTCATAGTAACATTATGCACAATAGCCGATAGGTAGAAACAACCCAAATGCCCACCAACAGACAAATAAGGTTAAAAAAATAGTGTTATGTTTATATATCTTTAAAAAGGAATACAATTCTGATACGTGCTACATGGTGGATGAACCTTGAAAACATTGTTAACTAAAATAATCCAGGCACAAAAGGACAAATATTGTATGATTCCCTTCGTATTAGGTATTAGACGAGGCACATTTCGAGACAGAAACTAGAATAGAGGTAGCAAAGGCCTGGGGCAAGGCCTTCCTTCCTCTAACCTTTATTTATATGAACCTTCATTTTCCTTCATATAAAAGGAAAGGAAGGAATGTAAGTTACTTTTTAATGGTTATAGAATTTCTATTTGATGGAAAAGTTCCATCAGTAGATAGTGGTGATGGGTACACAACATTGTAAGTGTACCTAATGACACTGAATTGTACACTTACTTGGTTAAAATAGTGGATTTTATTCACATTTTATTACAATTTAAAGAAATGAGAGATTGGCGAGGGGAAGAGTCTAAACAGAATTTACAGCTGCCTGCCTATGACCGATGTCCTTTTAGGGAGTGGATGGATCGGACTATCTCAGTTCAAGGAACTAACTCTCTTCTGTACGTCTACAGCTCTGATTTGTTTTCCTGATTTTTAGTCCGTATTTTGTTTTCAGGCCGGATGAGGGCACAGATTCTGCTTTTTGCATTTTCACAGCTCCTATTATACTGGAACAATCTCTTGGCTTTGGCTTTCATCCTAGGTGTCAATCCTGTTCTATAAGCTTGCTGATCCCGTGACATGCTCCCCTAGTTATTCACAATATACAGCCTAATGTTGATAAATCCAATGTTCGCACCACATGACTGACCTAGATAGCACATATTTGATTTTACGGAACTTATGTTCATATAAATGAAGGTTAGAGGAAGAAAGTAAGTATAGGAAGAGAACTGTGGACATCAAGCTTAGCTGCTGATTTAATGAATTCCAAGGATTCGTGTGATCTATATTAAAATTAGTGAGTAACTTAAACATTCTTTTGAGCTTTTAATGAATGAGATTTCAGTGCACCCATAAGCACTCAGGCTTACTGCCCTTTCCCTGAAATGACCTGTTTATAATTTTATTTCTGACATGAGACTTAAGTTGAGAAACTATGTCTTATTTATCTTTATATCTCCAAGGCTTAGCTCAGGGCTCAATCACCCATGACTGACATATGCTATTTAATAACATAACACGGATGTTTCCAGTTTCATGCATTTTCTCATGCATGATTTACTTCAACCCTTAAAATAACTCTGCTAGGCACATTTATTATTATCATTATTATTAATGCAAAAAATGAAAAACTAGAGCTTGAATAGCTTTTACATCTTGACGGTAAAACAGCATCTAAATGGCAGAACCAAACTCTCACTGAATTCTCTTGATTCCAGGATCCAATGCTTATGTTCAAAGTCACTGCAGTTGATTGTCTGAATATCATTCACATAACATTGTTAGGGGAAGAACACTCCATCCAGATCCCTCTCCTATCTTTCCACATAGAGGAATCTGAATTCATTCTGCCCCAAGAGAAAGGATGTGATTCAGCTGACTGGTTAATCTGAGAAAGACAAATCAGCTTATTCCTTTTTTACATTGAGGGTCAGGTACCCCCAGATAGCACAGTTTTTCCTTGGTACTTCTAAGTCATAAGTCTTGTGCATGGTACTAAGTGCTTACATCTGTTTAAATATAGGGTTCAGTTAGGCATTCTTTCAGCTCTTTTGCAGAGTACCCTCCCCAATGTAGTACAAAGTAGTAAATTCACCGATAAAGCTGATACATTTTTCTCCATCTGCCTTCTCTTTCCTTATCAGTATGTTCAGATTCCATGCAAGTTGTTGTTCATTAGATCCCCAGAAAGGTCCCATCAGCCTTCTTGAATAACTCAAGTCATTTGAAGAGTGGAGTGGAGGGAGGGTAAGTTGTGTGAGAGAGTTGGTCAGGAGAATCTTGACCACTGAGTTTCAGTGATAGACCTGGAAGTTATTATCAAAAAGATCTCTAATATCCACATAAAAGTAATCCTGATGTTCATCTTATCATCACTTCTTCAAGAGAACCCAAGCACGTGTATGACTCCATCACTGGCATAGACATTAAATGGGTTCTCAAAATATTGTTAGGTGACTGGGTGAACTTTATTTTCTCTAACAGTGCTGACAGGTACAAGGCAGCCTCCCCAAAAACTATAATACCTAAGCAATGAGGTAGAAAAGAAGGTGTATACACTTTTGCCATTCAATCAATGGATTCCAGGTACCTAAAAAATACAGTTATACTACATTTTAGTTCCTCATCATATTTAGTACAATCATTTCTGTAAAAATGAACTTCTTCTGATACATATACTTATGTCAAAAGCACATAGGAAAAAATCTTCATAATGTATGTTACATCTTATTTTTTCAGTCATAAGTTATAACACATTGTCTCAACAACTTTATGATCAAATGTTTCCTTCATCTGATCATAATATTATTTCATGTAATCCCTTATGTACTTACAAAGCCTCTTTCACAGTATACTAGTATGGTATATGAATAAACCAAGTTCATGTAAAAATAATTGGACATTAAATCATTTATCTAATTTTATTAAATATTACTGGTTTCAATTTTACCTCATTTTCTGCAAAGAATATTCACTTTATATAATTTAGTAAATTTCTTAAATTCTCATCCTGGTACAAATATCTCATTGTTTTCTGAATGACACAATATATTTTATCCAGAACTCAATGACCTGTGACAAACTTTTCATCACTATATCTTTTGTTTAATATATTTAACATATTTTAATAACTTAATGGAGTTAATTTAGAAACACTATCAACTAGAAAAAAATCTCACCAGGGATTTAATACTTCCACACTTAAGTTTAGTGCAAAGTGACAATATATTCAGACAAATACGTACATATACCAAAATGAAATCCAAAGATGTTTTTCCACTTTCTGTTTTACTGTCAACAGCCAGAATGAACTTCACCTGTTGAATATGTACAACATGTTCATGATGTTATACAGTACATCATTTCTAATCAGGACTTCTCAGAATTATCTGAGTACTGATACATGTCGCCATTATCCAGGGGGAGATATTGTGAGGGATTCCCCAAACTTTTTTGACCAAGTATCTGAAGAGACAAGTTTGGAAAACTTACTTTGAAAAATACTGTTCTAAGTAGTCAAGTTGGAGTTGAGAATTATTGACATGTATATAAACCAAGTTTACTTAGCAACTTCAAGTGATGCTGTGCTTAGAAGCTAAGCATTTCAGTTTTGAGTATAATACTGATAACATCATTATGTTATTAATAGCTTGAAGACTTATACATTTTTACAGACTCTCAAGTATATCTTAACCATCTTAATGCCAGGTTTCATACAGTCACACCACATTCAACCATCTTTATGCCAGGTTTCATACAGTCACACCACATTCAGGTAGAAATGGGATGGCTTTTTAAAAAGAATAAATAATGCAACAAGGACATTTTGTTCAAGAACTGATAGCAAAAACTAGGTATCCTGAACTAGATTACAACCTTAATTTAATACAATATGAAAGCATTTTGATTTCTTCAGACACATGTCTATGTTACGTCTGAAAACATCCCCCCCCCCCGCCAAAAAAATGTAAAAATCAGTAGAATAAAATGTAACTACCATTTGGATACTTTGCACATTTTTCTCAATGTAGTTTTTAGCTATTACAGTGCAGAGGAACATTTGTTAAAAATTTTTTTCATTTAACTGTTTATGCATGGTCATTTGCCTATTAATTTATCACCAGATTAGCTACCAACAACAACAAAAAAAAACCCTAAAAAACAAACATGTATTTTACTAACTATGTTACATATTTTTATCTGAAAATAATTATAGGCAGGAAAGTCTTAAATAGCTGTGCTAAAAGCAAGGTTAAATTATTTATCTATTTTTTATTTGAAATAAAATTTCCAATGTGTAAAGAGGAATGAGTATCTGATAAATGTGCTTTCAGTTTCGGAACAGGAAGAGAAAGTATTTTCAAGTGACTTTCTCCTTATTCTAAAGAAAATAACACTTCTGGGAAATGGCCTAAAAACTCTAAATGTTTTAGTGTCTACTGAGCAAAAAAAAAAAAGTCTAGCAGATTAATTTGCTTTTGGTTCCCACATACGTAAAAATGAAAAATTATGCACCTCTTCAGCCAGCCCTATATTTCATGTTTCCTAATGGAATTAGAGGATAGATAGAAAAAAGCCACTAGTGTGTGTGTCAAATGCTTACACTAAAATCATTTACTTGACTGGTATTTTATTGGATACATGAATATGCTGCAAAAAAACCCAAAACCCAACCAAAAACCAAAAAACAAACAAATTGAAGGTCACAAAATTCCACAAAATTTCTATTTTGGAGTTATACTTTTAAAAGTATTAAGTACATTTTTAAAGGTAAATATGAGTCTGTACATACATGGCTGAAGGCCTAATAGTTCTCTAAATGTAAGAAAAAATAGAAATTCAGAGAATCATCTTTGCAGCAAACATGTCTAGTTGCTAAACCTGACTCTGCTACTTTTGATGTATGTGATTTTAGACAAAGTATTAGCCTCTCCTTGTCTCAGTTTTTCCATTTAATAAGTATAATATAAAAATATTTATATATTCTCTTTAGGGTTTGTGGTAAGAATTCATTGAGGTAATTACAGTTCATATCAATGACTACCATTTAATTTGTATTTAATCTGCCAGTAACTATCTTAGACGTAATGAATGTAAAGTATTTAACTGGGTGTCACATATTTAATAAATAGAAGTAAATTTATTAAATGAATATAATTTGTATACAATAAGTATCATACTCTCTAAATAGTAACATTTTGAATAAAATAAATATGAATTGCTATACTTTGAAATATGGTTGTTATTCCAGAAATTTCATTCCTCACTCTATACCCGAAAGAATGAAAACCAAGGACTCAAACAGATATTGTACACCAATGTTCATGAAAGCCTTCTTCACAATAGCTAAAAGGTGGGAGCAACCCAAATGTCCATCAACAGACGGATGTGGCAAAAACCAAAAAATGTTGTATATATAAACAATGGAATATTATTCAGCCTTAAAAAGGAATGAAATTCCTGGAATGAAATGCTATCATGTGAATGAAATTTGAAGGCATTATGCCCAATGAAATAAGCCAGACACAGAAGAATGACTATTGTATGAGTCTCCTCCCATAAGGCCCCTAGAAGCAAATTCATAGACACGGAAAACAGAATGATGGTTGCAAGAGGCTGAGGGAGAGGGGGCAGTAGGGAGTTACAGTGTAATAGGTACAAGGTTCTGTTCAGGATGAAGAAAAAGTGTATTTTGAGTCCTGTGTATTTCACCTTGACTTCAGAAGTTAAAAAAAAAGAAGAAGAATGAAAGTCTAAGAGTGGCACTGCGTTCAGGGACAGCATTTTGGAGATAGTTTTATCTTTATTCTCTATTTGTGTGTTTGAGTGCCTGGTATATTTCTAGCACCAACATTCCCCCACAATTGGGTACAGTTGACCCAGGGGCATTGGGATGTGCCATGCAGAGCCAGCTTCACAACTGAGAATCTTCAGCAGCTGCTGGGAATATCACCCAGCTGACAACTCTCAATTTCAGCCCGGTCTGGAAATTACCTTCAACCGGAGCGCTGTCTCGCCCAAAGTCACACCTCCTCCCTCGGAGAACCTCCATGCAATGAGCAGGTAAAGAGGAAGGATAAAGGCCTGTCTCCTCACCATAACTCGAAAGAGCCACCTCAGAGCTCAACGTAGGTCCAGCTGAGGTCTTCGCTGAAAGTGCTATAGCCCGGCTGCTCCCTCTGGTCAATCTTCTTTCATTATCTACCCTTCTAGAGATGAGCGGAGCACTCCCTACTAAACTGCTTGTATGCTCATGTATCATTTTATCATCACTAACTATTCACTGATGAAAAGAGAATACCTAAACATTTCTAGGTCATGAAGGCAAGGTTCTTCTTGACACTGAACTACAGGGAGCTCCCTGTTGGAGAAGGGGCCTGTATAGAATCAGGTATTAAGTGGAGATGAAGCCACTCAGTGGTAATGCCCCCCGTGACGATGTGAAATGAATATATTTGGTAATTGCACGACCCCTGCTTTGCTGCCCTTCCCTGGGTCCTGTCTTAATGTGGAGAGTTAAGTGGAGCCTCTGAAACTATTTATTCTCCCAGTCAAGACTGGAGAATACATCAAAGACAATATTATATTGCTGACAGAATGGCAGAAATGAGTGTCGGCGCTCCTAAAGGAGGCAGGACCAGAGGTCCCCAACCTATTCTCCATTTAAACACTGTGTGGCCCCTACCCAGGCCAGGCGGTTCCCAGATGATGCCTGTAGCTTCTGTAAGCTCAAGCAAACACCAGCCTGCATTTCCTTCTTGCCTTTTGGGGCTAGAGGTGCTGTCTTTGCAGGCCCAGATAAACAAACAAAGCTTCAGGTGCACGGGGGGGGGGGGGGAGGCCTGTGATCTGGAACTGTGTGGTTATTTTCACCCCATTCAGAAAAGAGGAACGGAAACAATTAGTGTTCCCTTAGAAGTGATAATAGAATACATTTGCAGCTTTGCCCAGGGCTATGTTAACACTTTCTCCCCCTGTCAAAGAAATCCGAACTGGATGAACACTCCAAAGAACCTCGTGCTGGCACAATCTACTGCTGACATCACGCTAATCGAACCAAATAGACAGGAAATGACGAGTGTGCTCTGGAGCATAGAAAATAAACCCTAAAAGCTCAAGGGTCCTAGCACATCCCTAATATTTGTAAAGGTCGTGTGGTTGGAAGAATGCTCAGCCAATCTCAAAGAAAGGACAGACTGTGGCACTTCACATCTCCCAGAACAAAGAAGGAAGCACAGAGCCTGGGGAGACTCCGAAGGCTTTGCAGGCCGCATATGCCACACTTGAGAACGTTACTGTGGTTCCTGAACTAGTTGACCTGAAAAGCTTCCAGTGATTGGCAGAGCACAGAGCAGGGCAAGAATTTATCAGTAGATCGAGGTGACCGGCAAGGATCTTGGCTACTTGGGACACGTGGATTAGCAGACTCCACAGAGGTATTCCAGGTGAGAAAGGACGTCAGTGGGGATCATGACAACCCCACAGGACAGCTTACATAGACTCTGTCATTCTGGAGTCATCTTCAGAGAAGAATGCTTCAGTTTTTGTGTCCTGGTAAAGATGAAGTGCCCGGCCATGAGTCTTTAAGTGACCACGTGGCCAGATCAGCCAGTTCTGTCAGGCTCACAATTCCACAAAGCGTGAAGCACCCTACCCACAAGAAAACATCAGGGCTGCCGTTATCAAGGGTTGCAGAGTGGAATATGTTTAGCTTAATCTAAAGGATTCGTTTAAGCAACTCTCACTTAACACGACAGTTCTTCAGATCTAGTGATTCAAGAGCCGGCAGAGACTGTCTGTAGGATGTTACATGATAAGATACCTTTTTTCAACAAGTCACCCATTTAATTCATGGAAGAACATTCTTTTGGTTCATTAGAATTTATGTATAATTGAAACACTCCACTTAGAAAATTGATACTAGCACTTTCCTGTATTCTGATAGATGGTAACAAAAAGCACAGACTCATAAATAATCTGATTTTTCTATGTCCCAAATGTCCTATTATTTCTATGATAATATTTTTTAAATTTTATTATTACAGAATATTTAATTATTACACTTACATTACCGACACTATTCTAGGGTTTATACAATGTATGTGCAATAGTCATTTGTTAGGACTAATTTTGCAAGCTAGACATCAGCCTATCCTCAAAATAATCTTGCAAGATAGATACTATTAACTTAGTTAATATTTGCAAATATAGAGCTTCATATGCATTAAGCATTTTGCCTGCAATTCTCCAACTTATAGGAGACTAGTTTATCAAGGACTAGTTTCACCTTGAATCTATACTATACTGCAATTCTCCAACTTATAGGAGACCAGTTATCAAGGACTAGTTTCACCTTGAATCTATACTATACTAAAATTCCATAAAATTTTTGTTTTTTTTCTTACAGTGTAATTTTGCCGACCTAAGAATAACTATAAAATAATTTCACGAAAGTATAAAACTTTGGGCCAGGGACGATGGCTCGCTCTTGTAATCCTAGCACTCTGGCAGGCGGAGGAGGGAGGATCACTTGAGCTCAGGAGTTAGAGACCAGGCTGAGCAAGAGTCTCTACTTAGAATTAGCTGGGTGTTGTGACAGGCAGCTGTAGGCTCAGGTACTTGGGAGGCTGAGGCAGGAGGATCACTTGAACCCAGGAGTTTGAGGTAGTGGCAGAAGGAGTGAAAGCAAAACTCCAGCTGTAGAAAGTCTGAACAAATAAGAGGTGGTGAGTAGAAAAGTCATCCAAGAAACGTGGCTCTGTAGAGGTCATACGGTAGCCAGAGATGGTGGCTGGGGTTTCAGAAAGCTGTTGTATTTGGAGTTCTGTGCGCATTTTATTTTGTTTTGTTTTTGTAAGATAGGCAGAGGAGGCTATACCTATCTCCTGATTCAAAGGATTCCCTAGAGAGAGAAGGAGACTGACGAATAGAGAAATAGAAGAAAAATTTAAAAAGTGACATCTCTGAGAAGATAGAAAATACAATATAGTGAATCTTTGATGAAAAGTTAAACTTCTTCACTGGCAGGGGTTCTCAAAGTGAGGGCTCCAGATCAGCAGCAGTTCAGCCTCACTTGGGAATTGTCAGCTTTGCAAATTATCAGGCCTTTCAGGCAGGCCTCACCCAGCAATCTAGAGTTTTAACAAGCCGATGGTGATTCTAACGTATGCTAAAGATGGCAGACCTTAGCGGCAACAGATCAGAGATAAGAAAAAAGCCTGGTGCACTGCAAAGTGAACTTGAGATTAGTGGTGAAAGTTTGGCAGAGTTTCCATCTGTTATACACTGGTATCTGTCAGTTTTCGGGCATTTTCTACCTTCAGGTCCTGTTCTTTTTACAGTCCTCACCCGCCCCCCCAAAGGTAAGGACTTTAGTGGGCCCCTATTTGAAAACAAAGACTGAAAACCGGATGGGAACCCAGTGTGACGGCAGGCTGCAGGGTCTAACCACTACAGGCTACACTGCCCTTGGGTAAGCAGGGATGGGGAACAAGTCCTGGAAAACATGGCAGGACCTGGGGCCATGTTAGAGTGGAGGCGAGGTCGCTTTGATCTGCAAGTCTGAGAACTTTTCTAAAGGGATGAAACATTACATAAAGAGATTACATTTTGCTCGGTTATATTTAAAAAAAAATTGGACACGGCTCGGCGCCTGTGGCTCAACGGGCTAAGGCGCCAGCCACGTACACCTGAGCTGGCGGGTTCGCATCCAGCCCCAGGGCCCGCCAAACAACAATGACGGCTGCAACCAAAAAATGGCCAGGCGTTGTGGAGGGCGCCTATAGTCCCAGCTACTTGGGAGGCGGAGGCAGGAGACTCGCTTGAGCCCAGGAATTGGAGGTTGCTGTGAGCTGTGATGCCACAGCACTCTACCCAGGGTGATAGCTTGAGGCTCTGTCTCAAAAAAAAAAAAAAAAAAAATTGGACAGGTTTTTCTTCCAACTGCCCAGAGATTCTGGACTTTTAAGTTTAGACTGGTAGTAGACAAAATAAGGGGATCCTATTTTTATTTTACATTTACATTGTAGTGTGAGAAAATCG
>CAUYON010179195.1:0-10055 GCA_963573935.1 Arctocebus calabarensis
TTGTGACACAAACCAAGTAGTGCTGATGGTTTCCGAGGCGATAGAGATGGCCAAGGTGATTCAAAAGTGTCCTGTTGTTTCTCCCTCAAGGCAACAACATGTGATGTGAATACACTTCTCCAATGAGGTATTTTCCTTTTCCACAGTCATGAGATCTCAGTGACCATAAAGAGGACACTAGGGGAGACAGCAGGTTAAATGAGAATATGGGACGAACAGCCATAGAGACCATCTAATCCTCAGATTTGTATAAAGTTTAGGATGGTGTCTTGAACACAGAGTTTACCTGCGCTATTGGCAGGTAGTCCATTAAGTTGTTTCCTAGTACACAGGCATGAGATGTTGGCACATTGACTGGCTCAAGATCTTCTCATTTTCACACATGTAGATTATTAGTAAGGTTTCTGAGCCTTTGCTGTGAACGTTGTGCTTGACATGCCTGCAGCTCAAAAATTAGTTTGACTCTAAGAGTCCTCGTACACGTGAGATGTAACTGCTTCTCATCCCGACAGGATGTGCTTTTATACTTGTAGCCCAGAGATGGCCATGTGAATATCCAGGTGCTTGATCACACCATTTTTGTTCCTGAAATTCACATGTGTATAGTTGCAGGTCTCCCTTTGCGAGAGCAAGATCCCTGCTGGGTCTGTAACCTAGAGCTGTGCGATGGTCCAGGTAGGTCTGATGGGTGCATAAATGCTCCAAGAGACTAAAGGTCTCTACAGATGTTCAGGAGGAATAAGATGTGCACTAAAAACCTTGTCTGGGATGTGCCTTTCAGGTTCAAGTCAAGGAACCTCTGTGACACTCTCCGTCGTAGTTGACCAGGTCATCAGCAGGCACTGAGATAGTGATATGGGGGCCTGAAGCACAGCGAGACCTAGCTCGTCTTCTCTGTAGGTAAGTGATGGCGGTGTCTCAAATGCTTCTTCTTTCCATGATTTTACTATGGGTGCTCCAGGAAGAAATAATCAATTCCTCACCATTTCCAAAAGCCATGAGTGTAGACGTTTTTTGTGTTAGACAATATGTATCACGTGACTCAAGTTGAGCAATTGGTTGTTATCTGGCACCGATTATGGAAACCCACCCAAAGAGCAGCAGCCATTGGTTCCTTGCAGGTGTCCCCTTCGGGCATGATGATTTCTCCAGATCATGGCGTGGACTTTGAGTGAATTCAGCTACATTGGCAAAATTGATGTGCCCATCATAGTGGAGGTCTATAAGGGGATGAGGAGGGGACTTCGTGTGGAACATGTGGTATGGGGAGGGTGTGTGCCTGGGTCTTGGTCATTTATTCTCTTGTCCATTGCAGGGATAACAATGACTGCATTGTTGTTTCTTTTTTTGTAGGGATTCTTCAGGAGGAGCCAAGCTCTCTACAAGGCTCTTCACTTGGAATTCTCCAAGGAGCAAGGTGGTCTCCAGGTATCTTAAAATGACTTAAGTGATCCAGGAGATATGTAGGTATGCAAGTAGAAGGGTATTTGTACTGCACAAAGTTCTGGCGATGTTTCAATGTAGGGAAGGCATCACAGCAAGCCTATCAGTGCTACTTACCATGCACTTTGCTGTTATGAGTTTCGTGTCACCTGAGCCTAAAACACAGCACAGAACATGTGATCATACTAAATGTACATGTACGAGATGTCTTATGCATGTGTGAATGTCATGATCTGATTCTCAAGTAAACAGGGAAGTGAATTTGAGTCCTTTCCAATGCTTGATACCCTGAGTTTTTGCATCTGCTGTATTTCACAAAGAGATTGTGTGCCAACCTGCGAGTGTTTGGGGATATCAGGGACTCAGATACTCCTCATTGTGCTCCCCACCACAGTGCTGTGCACAGGAAATATATAGGTTTTGAGTCAAGAAGTGAGGGTTTCAGGACATGGGGGGAGCTAGGTTGCCTGCCAGTGTTCAGGTGTTGTTGATGGGTCCCATAACGACGCAAGTATCCAGAGGTATTTTCAGGTGTCCTGGTAGAAGGACTTGTGTCCTTATGCATATGTTTCCTAAAGCCTTTTCCTGATTCCTACTGAGACCCGTGGTAAGGATTGTCAGAATGAGTTGCCTGGTTCAATGGAAGGTAAGTGGTGAAGGGGGCCTAAACTGAAGCCCAGAACATCTCACCTTCAGGACTCCTAGGAATGGCTGAAGGTTTCCCTCCAGGGTGTCATTACAAATTTGTTTTCCGATATTCCATTACCAGAAATGATCCTGCTTACCAGCACTAGAAACCATGAGGCAACATCTTCTTTCTTTTGGGGAACATGTTTGACCCTGTGAGTTTTGGGAGTTTGTATATGTCAGGTAAATTTTATATGCTCTGAGCTGAGCCACTGTTAGCACCACAGACATTTCGTAGATGTCCCGTGTTGTAATGTAGTCTGCTGTGATAAGGTGCAGGATTTGGAGGACCACATGTACATGTAGAGTCCCATAATCATGGATGTGGCCAGTGTTATTTGTCATACCCCAGTAGAACACATAGTGTGTATAGATAGTTATAATATGTTTCCACTTTCTTATCAAGAGACAAAAATGAACTGAACAGTGTCCAGTATCAAGAAGGAACAGGTCCAACATCCAAGGGAGTGCTGTTTTGTGCCAACAACACATCGCACACCATTGGGAAATCATACATCTGAGTAAGTTGTGTTTGTTTGCTGCTATTAGTTTGACTATGTGATTTTCTATTCTTGACCAGAAGTGAGGGAAAAATGACAGTGTTCCCTCCTTCTAGTACCCATGTTGTCTTAATGCTTCCTATGTTTCAGGCAAAATGACTCCTATGAAAGTCCAATGAGGTCAGGTGATCAGGATGGAATTTGACATCACAGGCATAATCACGGTGAGGAGGAGGCACAGTAAAGAGTACATGGTGTGCCTGACAGGGGCAGAGAGCTGGGTATATGCAGGAAACTACATAGAGTTGATGGCTTCCAGCAGAGTTGATGTTTCCCACAATATTGGCAGTGTAGAAGGACATTTGTAGGAAGGATGTATTGGTCTTGCTTGAGGACATTTTTGTTTTGCTGTATTTTCAGGTTCCTGTCAAAAGATCAACACAAGCCTCCTCATGTTCAGGAAGTGGACTTAGCTTATACCAAGTAAGTAATTATGTGGCGCTGAAGCTGCCGACACATGAGGTGACGTCCAGATTTGTAGGTGAGTGTGGATGGTGTTTGTACATTCATGTTGCCATGTGTTTCCTGCAAGCATGTAGTTGAGAGGTGATATTTTTACAACCAAATCCCCATAGCCTTACACACTATCATCTTGGGGGTTAGGTAGCATGTATGTTTACCATTTGTAGCTCCAGTGAAGTATGTAGGAGTTCCAGTTAAGTATTCTACCATTCCACCTTGAAGTATTTCTCATGAAATGACTAGAGGGACTCAGGGAAGATATGATCGTGCTCTGACAACACTGTTGACTTTGCGATTATGCCAACAACCAAGTAGTGCTGATGTTTGCCCAGTCGGTAGAGATGGCCAAGGTGATTTGAAAGTGTCCTGTTGTTTCTCCCTCAAGGCAACAAAATGTGATGTAAATACACTTCTCCAATGAGATATTTTCCTGTTCCACAGCCATGAGATCTCAGTGATCATAAAGCAGACACTCGGGGAGACAGCAGGTTAAATGAGAATATGGGACGAATAGCCATAGGGACCATCTAAATCCTCATATTTGTATGAAGATTAGGATGGTGTCCTGAGCACTGAGTTACCCTGCTCTATTGGCAGATAGTCCATTAAGTTCTTTCCTAGTACACAGGCATGAGATGTTGGCATATTCAATGGCTCAAGATGTTCTCATTTTCACCCATGTAGATTATTAATAAGCTTTCAGAAGTTTGCTGTGAACATTGTGCTTGGCATGACTGCAGTTCAGTAATTACTTTGTCTCTAAGAGTCTTTATATACGTGAGATATAACTGCTTCTCATCTAGACATGATGTGCTTTTATCCTCATAACCTGGAGATGGCCACGTGAGTATCCTGGTGCTTGATCGCACCATTTTTGTTCCTGAAATTGACATGTGGATACTTGCAGGTCTCCCTTCCAGAGAGCAAGATCCTTGCCAGGGCTGTAACCTTGGAGCTCTGCGATGGCCCAGGTAGGTCTGATGGGTGCATAAATGCTTCAAGAGACCAAAGTTCTCTACAGATATTCAGGAGGCATAAGATGAGCACTGAAAACCTTGTCTGGGATGTGCCTTTCAGGTTCATGTCAAGGTACCTCAGTGAGCCTCTCCATGGTAGTTGACCAGGTCAGCAGCAGGCACTGAGGTAAGTGATATGGGGGCCTAAAGCACAGTGAGGCCTAGCTCATCTTCTCTGTAGGTAAGTGATGGCAGTGTCTCTAACAATTCTTATTTGCAGGGTTTTGCTGTGGGTGCTCCAGGAAGAAATAAGTGATTCCTCTCCATTTCCAGAAACCGTGAGTGGAAACATTCTCCTGTGTTAGAGAATATACATCCTGGGAATGGTGTTGAGGAATTGGTTGTAATCTGGCAGTGATCATGGAAGCCCACCCAGAGAGCAACAGCCATTGATTCCTTGCAGGTGTCCCCTCAGGACATGATGATTTCTCCTGAGCAGGGAGTGGAGTTTGAGTGAATGCAGGTATGTGGGTAAAATTGTTGTGCCCATCATAGTGGAGACCTATGAGGGGATGAGGAGGGGCCTTCGTGTGGAACATGTGGTATGGGGAGGGTGTGTGCTTTGGTCTTGGTATTTATTTCCTAGTCCATGCAGGGATAACAATGACTGCATTATTGTTTCTTTTCTTGTAGGGATTCTTCAGGAGGAGCCAAGCTCTCTACAAGGCTCTTCACTTGGAGTTCTCCAAGTAGGAAGGTGGTTTCCAGGTATCTCAAAAAGACTTAAGTGATCCAGGAGATATGTAGGTATGAAAGTAGAAGGGTATTTGTACTGCACAAAGTTCTGGAGATGTTTCAATGTAGGGAAGGCATCACAGCAAGCCTATCAGTGTTACTTACCATACACTTGGCTGTTATGAGTTTCGTGTCACCTGAGCCTAAACCACAGCACATGATCATACTAAATGTACATGTAAGGGATGTGTTATACATACGTGAACATGTTAATGTGTTTCCCAAGCAAGCAAGGAAGTAAATCCTGAGTCCTTTCCAATGCTTGATACCCTGAGTTTTTGCGTGTGCTGTATTTCACAAAGAGATTGTGCATCAACCTGCGAGTGTTTGGGGATGTCAGGGACTCAGATACTCCTCATTGTGTTCCTCACCACTGTGCTCTGCACAGAAAATATATAGGTTTCGAGTCAAGAAGTGAGGGTTTCAGGACATGGGGGGAGCTAGGCTATCTGCCAGTTTCCAGTTGTTGTTGATGGGTCCCATAACGATGCAAGTATCCAAAGGTATTTTCAGGTGTCCTGGTAGAAGGGCTTGTATCCTCATGCACATGTTTCCTAAAGCCTTTTCCTGATTCCTACGGAGACCTGTGGTAAGGATTGTCTGAATGAGTGACATGGCTTAATAAATAAAGGTAAGTGGTGAAGGAGGCCTAAACTGAAGCCCAGAATATCTCACATTCAGGACTCCAGGGAAGGGTTGAAGGTTTTCCTCCAGGGTGTCATTATTTAATCTGCTTTCCGATATTCTGTTACCAGAAATGAACGCTCCTTCCCTGTACTAGAAACCATGAGGCTTCACCTTCTTTCTTTTGTGGAACGTGTTTGACGCTGTGAGTGTTGGGAGTTTGCACATGTCAGGTTTTTTACATACTCTGAGCTGAGCCAGGGTCAACACCATGGACACTTTGTAGATGTCCCGTGCACAAAAGTTGTCTGCTCTGATAAGGGCCGGGATTTTGAGGACCACATGGAAAGGTAGAGTCCCATAATTGTGGATGTGGCCAGTGTTATTTTTCACTTCCTATTAGAACACATAGTGTGTTTAGACAGTTATATCATAATACATTTTCACCTTCTAATCAAGAGGCCAAAATGGACTGAACGGTGTTCATTACCAGTAAGGAACAGATCCAACATTCAAGGGAGTGCTGTTTTGTGTCAACACCACATCGCATACCATCAGAAAATCATACATCTGAGTAAGTTGTGTTTGTTTGCCTCTATTAGTTTGACTACTATTAGATTTTCTATTCTTGACCAGAAGTGAGGGAAAAATGACAGTGTTCCCTCCTTCCAGTAGCCATGTTGTCTTAATGCTTCCTATGTTTCAGGGAAAATGGCTCCTATGAAAGCCCAATGAGGTCAGGTGATCAGGATGGAATTTGACATCTCAGGCATAATCACGGTGAGGAGGAGGAGGCACAGAGAAAAGCACATGGTGTGGCTGACAGGGGCAGAGAGTTAGGTTTATGCAGGAAAATCCATAGAGTTGATGGCTCCCAGCAGAGTTGATGTTTCCCACAATATTGGCAGTGTAGAAGGATATTTGTAGGAAGTGTGTATTGGTCTTGCTAGCAGGACATTTTTGTCTTGCTGTATTTTCAGATTCTTGTCAGAAGACCAACACAAGCCTCCTTATGTACAGGAAGTGGACTTAGCTTATACTAAGTAAGTGATTATGTGGACCTGAAGCTGCTGACACACAAGGTGATGACCAAATGTGTAGGTGAGTGTGGATGGTGATTGTACATTCGTGTTGTCATATGTTTCCTGTAAGCACGTAGTTGAGAGGTGATATTTCCACATCCAATAGCCCATAGCCTTATACATTGTCATCTTGGAGGTTAGATATCATGTGTGCTTACCAATTTTAGCTCCAGAGGATCTCTAGGAGTTCCAGGAGGTATCCTACCATTCCACACCAAAGTATTTCTCATGAAAAGAGTAAAGGGACTTAGTGAAGAGATGATGGTGTCTCTGACAACACTGTTAACTTTGAGGTGACAAAAAACGAGTAGTACTGATGGTTGCCGAGGCGGTAGAGATGTCCAAGATGATTTGAAAGTGTTCTTTTGTTTCTCCCTCAGGGCAACAAAATATGATGTGAATACACTTCTCCAAGAGGGTATTTTCCTTTTTCACAGTCAGGGGATCTCAGTGACCATGAAGAGGACACTGGAGGAGACAGCAGGTTAAATGAGAATATCGTACGTATAGACATAGGGACCATTTAATCCTCCAATTTGTATGAAGGTTAGGATGGTGTCCTGAACACTGAGTTACCCTGCTCTATTGGCAGGTAGTCCATTAAGTTCTTTCCTAATGCACAGGCATGAGATGTTGGCACATTCACCAGCTTAATATCTTCTAATTTTCACACATGTAGATGATTAATAACATTTCTGAGCCTTTACTGTGAACGTTGTGCTTGGCCTGACTACAGCTCAGACATTAGTTTGACTGTAAGAGTCTTCGTACGTGTGAGATATAACTGCTTCTCATCCAGACATGATGTGCTTTTATACTCGTAGCCCGCAGCTGGTCATGTGAGTATCCAGGTACTTGACCACACCGTTTTTGTCCCTGAAAGTGACATGGGTGTACTTGCAGGTCTCCCTTCAAGAGAGCAAGATGCCTGCCGTGGCTGTAACCTTGTAGCTCTGCTATGGCCCAGGTAGGTCTGATGGGTGCATAAATGCTCCAAGAGAACAAAGTTCTTTACAGATGTTCATAGGGAATAAGATGTGCACTGAAAATCTTTCAAGTTCGTGTAAAGGTACCTCTGTGAACCTCTCTGTGGTAGTTGACCAAGTCATCTGCAGGCACCGAGGTAAGTGTTATGAGGTCCTGAAGCACAGCGAGGCCTAGCTCATCTTCTTTGTAGGTAAGTGATGGCAGTGTCTCTAACACTTCTTATTGGCAGGATTTTGCTGTGGGTACTCCTAGAAGAAATAAATGATTCCTCACCATTTACAGAAGCCGTGAGTGGAGACATTTTCCTGTGTTAGTGAATATTTATCCTGTGAATGATGTTGAGCAATTGGTTGAAATCTGGTAGTGATCATGGAATTCCAACCAGAGAGCAGCAGCCATTGGTTCTTTGCAGGTGTCTTGTCAGGACATGATGATTTCTCCAGAACATGGAGTGGAGTTAGAGAGAATGCAGGTACATGGGTAAAATTGATGTGTCCATCATAGTGGAGGTCTACAAGGGGATGAGGAGGGGCCTTGGTGTGGAACATGTGGCATGGGGATGTTGTGTGCTGGGGTCTTGGTCATTTATTCTCTTGTCCATTGCAGGGACAAGAATGACTGCATTGTTGTTTCTTTTTTGTAGGGATTATTCAGGAGGAGCCAAGCTCTCTACAAGGTGCTTCATTTGGAATTCTCCAAGTAGCAAGGTTGTCTCCAGGTATCTCGAAATGACTTAAGTGATCCAGGAGATATGTAGGTATGAAGTAGCAGGGTATGTGTACCGCACACAGTTCTGGCAGTGTTTCAAATATAGAGAAGGCATCACTGCAAGCCTATCTGTGCTACTTACCATGCACTTGACTGTTATGAGTTTCGTGTCTCCTGATCCTAAACCACAGCACAGAGCATGTGATCATACTAAATATACATGTAAGGGATGTGTTATACTTGCGTCAATGCCTTGATCTGTTTCCCCAGTAGGCAGGGAGGTAAATCGTGAGTCCTTTCCAGTGCTTGATACCCTGAGTTTTTGTGTGTGCTGTATTTCACACAGAGATTTTGTGTCAACCTGCGAGTGTTCATGGATGTCATGGACTCAGATACTTCTCATTTTACTCCTCACCACAGTGCTGTGCACAGGAAATATATAGGTTTCCAGGCAAGAAATGAGAGTCTCAGGACATGGAGGGGATCTAGGCTACCTGCCAGTTTTCAGGTGTTGTTGATGGGTCCCATAAAGCTCAAGTATCCAAAGGTATTTTCAGGCGTACTGGTAGAAGGACTTGTATCCTCATGCATGTGTTTCCTAAAGCCTTTTCCTGATTCCTACTGAGACCCATGGTAAGGATTGTTAGAGTGAGTGGCATGCCTCAATAAAAGTAAGTGGTGAAGGGGGCCTGAACTGAAGCCTAGAATATCTCACGTTCAGGACTCCAGGGAAAGGCTGAAGGTTTCCCTCCAGGGTGTCATTATTTAATCAGTTTTCCGATATTCTATTACCAGAAATGAACGCTCCTTCCCTGTACTAGAAACCATGAGGGTTCACCTTCTTTCTTTTGTGGAACGTGTTTGATGCTGTGAGTGTTGGGAGTTTGCACATGTCAGGGTTTTTACATACTCTGAGCTGAGCCAGAGTCAACACCATGGACACTTTGTAGATGTCCCGTGCACAAAAGTTGTCTGCTCTGACAAGGGCTGGGATTTTGAGGACCATATAGACAGGTAGAGTTACATAATTGTGGATGTGGCCAGTGTTATTTGTCACACTCTAGTAGAATACATAGTGTGTATAGACAGTTATAACATAATATGTTTTCACCTTCTAATCAAGAGGCCAAAATGAACTGAACGGTGTTGATTACCAACAATAGATGCAACATTCAAGGGTGTGCTGTTTGTGTCAACACCACATTGCACACCATCAGAAAATCATATATCTGAGTAAGTTGTGTTTGTTTGCCTCTATTAGTTTGACTATGTGATTTTCTATTCTTGACCAGAAGTGAGGGAAGAATGACAGTGTTCCCTCCTTTTAGTAGCCATGTTTTCTTAATGCTTCCTATGTTTCAGGGAAAATGGCTCCTATGAAAGTCCAATGAGGTCAGGTGATCAGGATGGAATCTGACATCACAGGAGTAACCATGGTGACGAGGAGGAGGCACAGTGAAGAGGACATGGTGTGCCTCACAGAGGTAGAAACCTGGGCACATACAGAAAACCCCACAGAGTTGATGGCTCCCAGCAGAGTTGATGTTTCCCACAATATTGGCAGTGTAGAAGGGTATTTGTAGGAAAGATGCATCCATAGATATTTTGGTCTTGCTGTATTTTCAGATTCTTGTCAGAAGATCAATGCAAGCCTCCTGATGTTCAGGAAGGGGACTTAGCTTATACCAAGTAAGATATTCAAGTGGACCTGAAGCTGCCAACACAGAAGGTGACGTCCAGATATGTAGGTA